>JAECUM010055114.1:0-38250 GCA_016617855.1 Megalonaias nervosa
TATCACCACTCAAGCCCTTGCTTCATGACTGATATGGGTTGTATGCTTGGCATATACAAAAGTTTCACAAGATCCAAGTCACCTAAGGAAGATTACTGCTCATGGGATATCAACATTCTCTGTGAGCCTCGCATTCAAATGGAACATTTCAATCTGAGTTATTGTAGAAGCTTCTGGCTGGCATGCAGTCACCCTTCTTAAGTCTTTATTCTAAAAATTTAGCTTTGCAGAGGCAAACCTTAAATATGGTAGGTTTGGTGGCAGCAGCACAGATGACCACCAGACCCAGTTCAGGCAATCAACAGTCTATCAGCTTTGCTGGATTTGCCAGTGAAATTGTGTAGGTAAGAAGATTTCAGTAACCATTTTCTTAAATCATATGTAGGGTTCACAGATCAAGTGACCATAGGCTGTGTTGCTTATGTAATTAGGAGAATGGGTTATTGTTTGCATGGGGAATCTAGCCATCATTCGTTAGAAACATACCCCAGGTAGAGGTTGGATGCTCAGTATTCCCTCCCCCTATTACCAATTCTCCTAATATAATATGATTGGGAAACATATTTGAAGGAGAAAGCAAATTTTTAAGTAAATTATGGTTCTACAAGAATACTTACCCAATCACATTACTTAGAAACTCTCCCAACCACCCTGCCATGCGAGCACCCTCTTTAGTATATAGTTCAGCTAAAAAATTGAAACGGATAAATTAACACTGCTTCACAAACTTTAGAAGAAGAGCATGGGTAATGTAATACAGCATGTTGAGCACATTATCATGCTTATGGTAAAATTCCAGTTCACGATCATTCAGTGAAATTTACACATCTGGACTAGTTAAAGTGAGTGCTGAATATAAATAATTTTTCAGCATATTTTGTGTTTTTATTATGGTTTTAATCCATATGGATCTTTCCCCATAAATTGTGACAAGAATTTTGATCAGCTACAGAACCATTTTGGTAGCAAAATTAGATGTATCATCTTCATACCTGCTGTGATTCTGGCATGTAATATATAGATTACACTATTTATGTCCAAATTATGCTTTTTTGCCACTTATAATAGCAATAATCATGCGTATACATCTCCAGGATTGGCATGTATGAAACTTATATTTTATCATTCCACTTTCATGTGAAGTTTCCGTCTTTGAATCTTCTTTATTACCTTCCATGCAACAAAAAAAAAAAATGAGTAGATTCATTTAATTAGCAGAATAGTTTTGCTTCAAAAGGAATGCCACATGTGAAATTGATCCTTTGTATAATCACTTAGAAATTAAAGAATCATTATTGTCATTTAATCAGTTAATAAAGGAAACCAACACTGGTGCCTTTAGTTAATTTAATTGCATTGACACACTGGATAGAAAACAGATGATGATCCAGTTTTAGTATCTGACTTGAGCCAACATGATATAAATAGGCCATTTAAAATTTTAAGCAGATATCTTGTCTTGAAGTGGCTGGTATGAGTCACCTAGTAAAACACAAGTTCCAGTATGCATATGAGAAAATATTTCTTATACATATTTGCTATTCAGCCATGTTAGTATGACAAATGTCATTTTGCTGTGATGGAAGCTGGCCTTGTTTTGATCTCTTTATTGCAGGTCAAGTCATGCAATAAATTTTTAGTTGATTAATTGAGGTAATGTAACTTTATTATGAACCCTGTGACATCTGTTGTGGGATTTGATTGACACTGCACAACAATAGATACATGAAATTTTCAAGATGAGACTGATGAGATCATTGGAAGCCATGGCACTCTAACGTTTCCAGACACTGGACTGCATTATTGACCTAATGGAATGGTGCAGGGACTGGATATAAATTTCCAATATCCACTGACTTTTGTGACCAGAAACATCATAAACTTCTCTGTGCAATGTGTGTGGACCAAATTCATTATTTGAAATTGTTCATTATATGGAAGTGTTTTCTTTATCACCACAACTATCATGCTAGTGATTGTAATTGTGCTTATTGCCAACATCTACCCAGGTGGAGAATTTTATTTACTTACGTTGTAAATACTGTCTCAGGAACTCAGTATGAACTAGGATAGATTGTTATGGTGGACATTGTTACATGTTTTTTTTTATTGCCTAGATTCTTTCAATGCTAGATCATATTTTTCAGATTTTCACCTGCTTTCACAACTCTGGATGGACAGTAAAATTGTGTGTTCATTTGATTTAAATTTGAGGAACATTTATTTCTTTAGTTCATATATAATTTTCATTTGAGTTCTCTGCATTTGAGTTTGTTGTAGGACTTGCTTGGAGTTTGTTTGGCTTCATATTGTTCTTTGAGTACTTTCAGAATCATTTGACTTCATTGTATCTTTGATTTTGCTGATTTGAACTTTTTCTGAATTGATGCATGTAGGTTTTTTTTTTAATTTTACTGGCTACTCTGCCTCCTCCCACTTCATTGATTTGTTTTGTTTATAGCAACATGACCATTGTGTAGCATCATGTTAGTAATTTCCAACAACTAGTGAATCAATTACAGCAGTTAAAGTAATCATCACTTTTTTTCTCAAGAACCCGATGGTAGTAGTCTGATACAGGAGGGTTAATAACAAAGAACCAAACAAAGCATCATTTACACAGTAATGTTCTGGACCTTTGCAAGATGAATTGAATGACATTGTCAGGGATTTGGAACTATCCAAGAGTATGGCAGAGCTGTTAGGGTCCAGACTACAGCAGTGGTTAACCATGTCACTATTTTATATCTAATATCCGATTCTGTTATACTGTGATGACAATGCGGTGCATAAAGTAAAATATGCTGGCCTATATTGCTGATTAAATCTAACACAAGAGTCATTGATACAGTTCAAGGTAACCACCCTGTGTGTAAGTCAGTGTGATGTAGGGAAATAACCTTATAAACCCGGGTGGTATATACGTAGGCATCTTTTCAATAAATTCCAGGTATGCTATTGGGACTTCATCTAGTATTTTCAGTAATATAGGTTTGTAATTAGGAATCATGGATTTATTATTTTTTGATGTGACATTTGATGGCAATTAAAGCTTTAATTGAAGATCAGATAATACGCACACCTGCTTGGACATGTATATGTTTACATAACTATTGACACATAATAAGTTCATTTTATTGTTATAAGTATTTACATCATATGTGTCAAGGCAAAACATTTAATCTAATTAATAAATTGCCGTTAAATCAACAAATTAAATTAAACACTTCAATTTTTTGCTTTCAAGCTCATATAAACTTCTCCAAAGAAAATCTGAATTTTTATATCAGCTGGTCCAAGGGATCATGTAATGGTGCATTCATGAATACATGGTCTGTCTCTCCCACACCCGCAACATCCAATATGTCTGCCAGGGTGGCAATTTTTTGGACCAGTAGAGCTTCAGTCCTTTTGAGGGACTTTTATTTCAGGAGGAGTTATATCACATGACTCATAAACACACACAAACAAATGCATGAATAGTGGGATTTACGGTATCATAGTATTCATGTCTTTCATTTCACAGAAGTGGCAAATGTACCATTAAACATAAACTGTCTTAAAGGTTAGCCTTTATTATTAGCCGTTATTAGTCTTATGGCTCATTATGATTTACGTGTATCTGTACCATGAGGTGCCATTTTGTTTCATAATGTTCACTTTTTAAGGTGGTAGCAGGAGGGGAAAGATTTTCTTAAGTATGTTTAATAAACAAATCCACCAGGTATAATCCACTTGCATGTCACTTAGTGCACTCTTGACCAATACTCACTTCTGATTCAAAAATCCTGACCCTCGGGTTGAATTATCTTATCCTACACTCATGTATATATAAAGTATTCTATGAATCAGTTTTCTTCTCCAGTCAAACTAAATAAATAGTTTCATAGATTAAGTTTCCACTGGCTATAACATAGTGTTTTCTTAAAGATCTTTTATTATTTTGTTGCCAGATATATGGATCCTTATATTGGAATACAAGAAATGCTGATGCATGATATTTGCAGCTGACTTACAGATCATGTTAGATTCTGTCACACATAAGACAGAAATTCGTGTTCTCCATGGTTAATTAAAGTAAGGTGACTGTCTGATAAAAATCTGGTATCAAACAGCTAATGTTTGGTTGATATATATAATTGGGACAGGAAGGGATGCTTCCCTTGTATTGGTCAAAAGAAGGCTGTGGTATAAAAATAGGATATAATATATATTGTACAAAACAAATTAAATAACAAATTTCTCAGACTAAGATGCATATAATGTATGTAGTATGCAAAGGACAAACTATGAAATATGCATCTAAATAAAAAAGCCAACATTCCATGTCTCTATGTAGTCATTGATATGTCCCTTTCTTTCCATCCATTTATTTACACTAGTTATTTGTAGGTGCAGATTACTACTGAAATGAAAACATGACAGCACAGTTGTTTGGTTGGGGGAATATACCTTGAATTGAAGTTGACTTGAGAAAATTAAAAATTTTGTTTTGATTAGGGATCTTTAGTCTGAGAAAGAGGGGGTAGAGGAATTGACAAAGGATTTGCTGACCTAATGCTACACAGAAGTGCATAACGCCACTATTGTTGATGTTGTTATTGTTGTAGGGTTTAACGCCATTTTCAGCACAAGATAGGCTATATACGATGGCCAGTACAAAGGGTGGAGGAAGAACCCGGGAAAACCCTGGAAAGAACCACCAACCCACAAGAAGCTACTGGCAAGCTTTCTCACATACCCACATTGGCTGAATTCGAGACTCGAACCCACACAGACAGAGTTGAAATGGCAGTGATCCATAACAGTGAGCGCTTTAGACCACTCAACCACTCGGGGCCCCCCATATCACCACTGTATAACAAGTTATATATTGACATATATGACAAAATATTACAGCTAAATATCAACATTTAAATTGGCTGAAGGATAAATATTCTTTAAGATGATTGTTCATGGTATACAAAAGTTTTAATTTGTTTAAAAATTGATATTTTTACATAATTGCAAGTCCAAACAATCCAAAATCAAACAGAAGAGTATAGTTAGGTGTGCATTTTCTTTCACTTCTTTAATTGAATGTCTCTTTGGATGTAACCTGGCTTTTATAAAGAAGAGCATGGGAACAAACATCCCATCACTAATTCCTCATAAAAGAATAGCTGAATGAGTATTTCATCAATTCAATATCATAGACTCTCTTTATTAAATCCGCAAAGAAAAGTGTATGTTGGTCACTGAATGTTTTTAGTGTAACACAATTATTAAGATAACTTTTGATCTCTGCAAAAAATGCCCGAGTGGCTGGTTGTATTCACCACATATTCCCAAGACCTAGTATACATTTCATTATCATTAACTTTATTATTCTCTGTCCTTGGACATGCATTGCAATTGTTAAAATTGCAAAATTACTAAAGTTGTAAAGGAATTTTTCATTGCCATTATGTAAAAAGAAATTGAAGTCACAAACTCGTATTTTTGAATGATATCTCCCACAGTTCATAGTGTAAAAAGTGATAGTGATAACATAACAATATAATGGTAATTATTAATTGATTTTACAAAAGGAGACTGCTGTAACTTTTGGTTCTCTACTGTGATGATCATGTAAAAGTAATATAAGTATTTATTTTTGCCTTTATGCTTGAGATTGTTTCTTTTGTATAAGAGGCCATTGCTGCAGAAGTGGAATATTAAACTGGCCATGCTCATTGCCTACCCACCCAGTCACCCACTCTCCACGAGTGCATAGGATGGAATTGACACATTTAAGTTGATGTACAGGAGTGAAGTACATGAAGAAAAGTCAGATTATTTGAATTAAGTAGCATTCAGGATTTTGATATGTAGAAACAAGTTAAAATTAATTACAAAAGGTAGTAATATTTTCCTGTGATTTTAAGCTTTAAATCATCACTTATAGTAACAATGAACTTTTGACCCTTATCGGGGGTAAGTTTTTATATCTTAGGTTAAATGTAAATCTTGTTTATTTGAAAATAAGTTATTCATGGTTTAAGATCTTAGCAGAATGAATTGCATTATTGTTGTGTCCAGAAATTCAATTGGGCTGGAATTTATTTATTCAAATTGTTTAATTCAAGTAATTGTTCACTGGAAATACAAAGTGCTTCAGAAAAATAATATTCTTGGAGATAGAAACTTAAATTTTTATTGAAATTTCAAATAAGGATTTAATTCTTGGATTGTATTATTGTGATCCAACAAAAGACTGTTGGCAAATTATAATTATACGGGCCACTGCAGGCACATCAACACCTTCAGCATTAGATTTAATTTGGAATTCCACTAAAGTTTTTTTCACTCCTTTTATCATGAGGACTTGTGTCCTTAATTCTATCATCATTTGGGATTTAATTCGTAATACCATAACTTACATGTTTTTACATTTTCACTTTGTATTTTAGGGAAACAAATTATTTGTTGAATTTTACAAAGATTGTTGAAGGACCAAAATGGAAAACAAATGATGGTAATAAACAACCAAATCAACGATATTCATATAATTCTTCAGGTTCTATTTTGTTTCACTGTTTTTAGCTCTACTGATTAAAGACCAGAGGAGATTATGGGATGGTATGACATCAGCAGTTTAACCATCCATTATCAAGTTTGGTATTGCTATTTCTCCTGAACTACTTGGAAGATTGCCTTGAAACTTTACACACACATTTATGCCATTGCTGAGTTGGTCCTGGATGACAATTATGTCGGTTGGACATCCAATATTTCTACCACAGCAGCTGTCATGAAAATCTTGATATGACTGATCCAGGCCTCCTGAATGGATGGTCATTTCGGCATAGGGTTTTCATTGGAAGACTTCTTATGATATCTAGTTGGTCTGAAATGAAAATGGTACTGATCTGAAGTCCAGCGTGGTCACCACTGCAGCCATCTTGAAAATCTTGTAATTGCTACTCATCCTGAACAAAAAGTCATATTGACATTGGATTTTTACAAGAAGACTTCTTATGATGTCTAGTTAGTACTGAATGAAAATGGTGGTGATCTGACCCCAATATGGCCATCTTGAAAATAGTATTTTTTTTTTCTCCTAGACAGCTGGTCATCAAAAGATTCTTATGATGTCTAATTGGTCCTAAATGATATAAATCTGATTTATAGTTGGTACACTTCGAATACAGTTTGTGCAGTTTCATATTTTTGATATTATACGTGTGAACATACACTTTATGTGATTCTGATTGGTCCAAATAAGCCCATGAAATTATTCTGCAGTATTCTCTTTACTGATTGGCTGGGATCATGGGAAAACGTTTTTAACCCCGCCTTCTGGAATGTTTTGTTTTGAATGAACATTTTTTGGCGGCCATTTTTTAACTCGACTCGCAAAAGGAAATTGAGGAAAAATTATCTCGGCTGTTTGAATATGAATATGTTACCCCCACAGGGGTTTGTTATGTCATGTTTAACAATATCATCATAAGAAAAATGGCGTAAAACTACAAGACAAGAACAACAGTAAGAAGTAAAACTAACGGTATTGCTTATTTGATAGCAGTTGGCGGGGGGGGGGGCGGTATATCTGTAACATAGATATAGAATCCACCGTATATACAAGTGTGGTTTAAATGTTAACTTGAAGAAGTAAATAAACTCACCTCTGTTCACAGAAGAATCTGGACATAAATGGGTCTCCTAACAGACAGAACTTTATCCAACAACAGCATCTTTACGCAGTATATATGGGATGCAAATCCGACTCAAATAGAAATTTGTTTACGTCTTCTGTACAGTCTATTGTTCCAAATCAATTACTGCAAATATCCGGTCACAAATGCATTGCAGTAAATGTGGGAATTTTTGCATCCAGTAATCCTATTTCACATGAAAATCGCAACAATGTAACGTTTAGTTCTGAAAGTGACATTTTAGGGTAAACATGTACTCAAGGCCTTCTGTACTGTGTACCGTATCAAACAATGTGGCAGCATCACATCGTATTGATCATTCTGTTTTGAAAAATGATTTTGTAGTTATAAAATGTTCTATTTATTCGGATGGAAGCTTTTTCTTTCATTTGTAGTTTGTAAAAAAGTACAATCTACTTTTACCAGTTCAACTTTGTTTGTTTTGGGACTATATCTTATGCACAACAAATGATAGTTGAACCGTCTGTCAGAATGAACGAAATTATTCGTTCTTCTTTCTATCTAAATAATTTCCACTGAAATAAAAACTATGTGATAAAAAGAATCTCAAATGGGTAATGATTTAATATTAAATTTATGAAACTCGTTGAATAATGTCCGCTTTTGCTCGCCAAGGCTCACAAAAGCTGGACATTATTCAACTCGTTTTATAAATTCAATATTAAATCATTACCCATTTGAGATCCTCTATATCCCATATGGTCACCATGGCAGCAGTCTTCAAAATTTAGTTATTGTTGCTCCTTCAAAATGTTAAGTCATTTTCAAATGGGGTTTTTATCAAAATACTTTTTATAATATCTTGTTGGTCCAAAATATCAAACTGGTGCTGATCTAGCATTTAATCTTGTTATCACTACTCTTCTTAAAAAGAAATTTTGACATGGATTTTTCATCAGCTGTATTGCCTGTCCCTTATGTAATGGGATTGGCCATCGATTACATTAAATTGTTTGAATTTTGTTATATCACTGCTACATAAATTATTTCAGTAAATTTTAGTTCATATCAAATAAGAACCAATTATAATGTTAGTTTTCATCATTAGATTCCCTATTTTGAGGGGTTTTATTTTAATATTATAACAGATTTGTTCGAACAGCCCTCAATATAAGGTTCCTCACTTATAATTTGGCTTACTTTAATAGCTTAACTTAACAGTATTATATGCAGATTCATTTTATTTTTCTTTAATGAGCTTGTCTTTGACATATTGCATATATTTTATAGACTGCTTTACAAAGGATTTACCCTTACACAAATGAGGTGATGGAGTAGATTGGCTACAGAAAGAAATAAAAGGAAGCACAGCACATAGTCAGAGAGAGTCTCAGAAAGCTGATAATTGCCCTCTCTGTATGGATACCTTATACTGTCCCAAGAAGCTCCTGTGTGGACACAAATTCCATGCTGAATGTATTGACCAGTCTCTAAAATGCAGGCAGGTTTGTCCTGTTTGTGGAACGCTTGTGGGACATTTTACTGGGAATCAGCCAGCAGGGGTTATGTACCATAATATACGAAAAGATATCAGCCTTCCAGGGTTTGAGGGATTTAACACAGTTGAAATATGTTATGAGTTTCCAGATGGAATCCAAGGGGTATGATTTTCAATTATTATTTTAAGGGCATTTAGCATTTATAAAATACAAGCTACGGTACTCATTACGCTTAATATGTAAGCTTGTAGCAAGAACATAAAAACGTTTTTAGAAGCTTACATAAGTGTAATAAGTGACAGTAATTTTTTTAATGGATTAGCAACAGGGAGGGCAAATCCAACAACTTTCTCAATTTGAGATTTCGCGGAAAAATAAAGCTTCCTATGGAGATGAAAATACATACGTTAATAACGTCAAAACCGAAGTCTCTAACCGACCCAAAACTTTTCCAATTGGGTTAGCTTAATTTTGTTACTTTAGTTTTTGACATTTATGTTTTTGTTTTGTATGGAGTGTTTGTTTATGTAACCGCTCACTCACTCGATGTTGTCGCCCTCCATGCTGCTGTGTGGATGTGCTTAATTAAATCATTATTATATCAATAATGGAATCTCTAACAGCTAAACTAGCACGACAGCAACTAGAGGCAATTAAAAAATATCTTCCAGTCCGTGATTCTGTCAAACAAAACTTACAAGAGCGTCAGGAGTCTCAAATGGAATTTACAGAAGGCGCAGAACAGTTATTTAAACCAGTTGTTGAACCAACAAAGAAAATTGTCACAGCAACTGAGTCAACACAAAAAGCTCTTGAAACATTGCCTGTTGATATTGCTGGGCGTCTTCATCCTCCTCAACCACAACCTGAAGTTCGACCACGACCTACGCCAAGAGCCAGAATTAACATCATAGATAAATTCACACCTGAAGGTATTACCCCCATCAGGGATTGAGATCAATTACTTGATATTGCCACGTTTGGATATTATGATAAAAATAATTATGTGAAACCCGAACATATTTAAACTTTGAAACCTGCCGATTGGATTAGGGATGTATATCGCATCACTGTTGATATTCTGCAAATCAGATCTGCAGAAGATGTTAATAATTTTAAAATTTTAACAATGAAGTACGCGAGTACTATTGAACAAGTAAGACAAGAAACGAACAAAAAGAAGAAGAAATAAAGTCGAAACTTGAAGAAGCTAAACACTCAAGGAAACAGAAAGAAGAAATGAAGTTGAAATTAAAAGAGGCTGAACAAGACAATCAAGGAAGAAAAAGAAGGAATGAGGCAGAAACATGAAGAAATTAGGCAAAGGAGGGAATTATTTTCACCAAGTAAGAAAGAAGCAGAAGAAACAACTGGAAGTGGTCTGAGCAATTGGGCCACTCAAGGAAGTGGTCTTATTACTCCATGTCCCAGCAACGTCCTTGCTGATGTTGAACGACTAGAAATTCTGATTGGCGCAAAATGAGCTGGTAGTAATTCCCCAAAAATGATTAATGAAGCAGTTGCTATTTGTCAGAGATTATTTACAGGCGGTGTCATGGATATTAATGTTTATCGATCCCTCATCGATGAAATCACTGATGATTATCGCAGTGATTGATTAAGGTATACAATTAGATCAGTGACAAGAAAATCAGATGATCATTCATAATGCTCACCTTGGACCAGTTATGGTCAGGGTGATAAATTCGCGATTACCAGTATGTAAAACGTACTACGGAGATGGACTCAGTGATGTTGTTCAGGGTCTATTTAGAAGGGTAGCTCCGAAAGCAATACCGATTGCAAGCAACTGGGGATGAAAGCTATTGATGTTGTTCATGATAAAGGTGTTGGTGATGTTGCCGGTAAAGCATTCTCAGCAATCAAGGATAGACTAGCACGATTAGTATGACGAAAACCTCAGCCGGTAAAACCTCAGCCAGTAAAATTACCTAGTACCGAAGTTATGCCTGCAGATATTAGTAAAATAATAAATCAAGTTGGGAATCAAAACCTAGCTGAGTTGGCTGTGCCTGCAAATGTTGGTAAAACAATAAATCAAGCTGCGGATCAAAAACTAGCAGAATTGGCTGGTGTACCCCTATCAGAAAAAGAAAAAGTATAACTGCTAATCTGATAGCAGGAAATGGTCTTCGTGTTAGACGATAACAAATATAATAGAAATGTTCAAACGTGTATCTGATCCCGCATTCGACATGGACGTACCAGTTCTCAAAGATGAATCAATGCGTGATTGTCAATATTATTCTTATGACGCACGACAGCCAGATCAGCATGGAAGAATCGAATTACAGGTTCAGGATACAAGTAGATATTTCTTACTCGCAGAGGCATTTATTGAAGTAGAAGGTGAAATTTTAGTAACAGATGATACTGAATATGGAGCTGATGTTAGGGTTGGTTTTGTTAATAATGGCATCATGGCGTTGTTCGACAGTGCCATATACATGATTGACGAAAGAAATATTTAATCGATTCAGAAAGACATCGATGTTGCCATTACGATACTTGGCCTTGCAAGATACAACGACGATTATTCAAGATCAGCTGGTCCATCAATGATGTTTATGAAGGATAATTCTGACCATCCTGACAATAGACTGTATGATATAAGATGACCAAGAAACTTTACGGGCACCACTGACATTGATGTGTGGCTGGTGGTTCATTGTGTAATCCAGAATACAACTTAGGATTTTTAGTGCGTCGATCAATGCTGAAAGGTGGAAGAACATTTTTATGTGCAATTCCACTGTCACGTGTCTTTGGATTTTGCAGAAATGTCAGAAAGGTTATTTTCGGAGCCAAGCATACAGTTGTTCTCATATGAAAGGCTACCGACGATGATGCAATCTGGCACCCTATCGGCTATTCTGGTAAAGTAATACTGACAAAACTTTCATTGTGGATGCCAGTAATGACCCCATCACTCACTGAAGAACAACGGCTACTCTCTTTTATGGACAGCGGCGGCAAATAAACATTATCATGGTTGACGATGACCACAGATAGTGTTCAAAGTAACATTAGTGGTTTATTCATATGGCAGATAGCATCACAGCAGGGTGTCTCTGCACCGCAATATATATTTGTCGCTTTCCAAGATGCTGCGTGAGTAAGCTCACAGACACGAAGTACAATGATATTTGACAAACTTGTTGTTACTGAAGTTTCACTGAGAATATATGGACATCAAGAACAATCCGAAGATATATTATTGAATTTTGAAAATAATCATGTTGCGCGTGCATATCATCGTTTGATGACATTCATGGGATGTTTTCAAAATATTGATTCTGATCTACAAATATTACAACTAGATTTTACAACGCTGAATCTGATCTATTATTTCTCACTGGAACGTTTGGATTTAGTTAGGCAATCTGTCGTTGATATACACTTTTGAGCTCATGTGGCAAGAGAAGCAATTGCTAATTACAGAGCAATCGCTGTTATACTTTCAGATAAAACAATGTTGCTTGAAGATGTTGGTGGACGAATGAGAGTCATTGAAGCCCCAGTCAAAAACGTATAATTAAATTGACCATGATATTATGTCATATCATCACGTTAGTGTGACTCTGACTCCTGGTCAGATTAAAAAGGTACAATCAGTATCAAAAGAAAACTGTGGAATAAAAATATCACTAAAAAGGAACAAATTGAAGGTGGTCCGAAGAAACTGTCATTGTCAGAACGTCAACTCAGGCACTTCAAAGATGCCAAACGATCAAAGACCGACGTACGACATAATCTTTCTGCAGGTGCCATGAGCGACATTGCCAAGACGGATGGTATATTTCCACTTCTTGCAGCTATACCAGCATTGATAGCCGCTGCAGCCCCAAAAGCAGCTGCACTTGGTGCTGTTGGAACTGCCGCTGGGATGGCATTAAAGAAAGCAACAGGAAAAGGAATAAAATCCTCCAAAAAAGGGAAAGGTTTAAGACTGCCAGGAACCTCTCGTTCATGGTACGGAAAAGATCTAAGACTTCCCGGGACACATCATTGATGCTTCCCATCTATAATTTTGATTTACTTGATGCTGCTGCGCGATTAAACAACAAAAACTTCAGATGTGTTTTTATGCGTGATCATTTACCAAAACAACCAAATCGTGTTCAGACCGGTATCATTAATCTCGATAGAAGTTCTGGTCCAGGTACTCACTGGGTTGCATACGCGATTGATCCACATGGAATTATTTATTTTGATTCATATGGACTGGCACCACTGAAGGAATTTTTTAAAATATGTCATCACAGTACAAAGTTCTGCAAACACTCCAATCTGGTATTCAACATTACCAACACAGACAATAACTGATCCGCCAATATGCAGTATGATTCACTTGCTGTACTCAATGTTATGTCAAAATTTTCCAATGCACGTCATAAAGTTGTACATAAGTACTCAAGTTTTGTTTTAAATAATTGCTAATTATATAAAGGTTGATATTTATGGAAGATCCTCTATCAAAGACAAGAAGAAAAAAGATGATATTGATTTATCGAAGTACGCTACCAGAGATGATCTTGCTGATATTATGAACCTCACTGGACTTGACAGGGATAAAGTTGTTATTTTCCAGGATAAATACAGTGTTTTAAAGATGAGTAATATTAAATGGGTCGACATAATTCGTAGAGTTCTCGGTGCTACCACGAATAATATTCCAGTATTTACTGATGGCGGTAGAATCAGAGACTCAAATGTATCAATCGCAGCTATCAGAAATGCGATCCACCGGTGATACAGTGACAGATAAACTGAATATGAATGGAAATAAAATCATTGTTTCAAGAGAACCAACAGGTGATGAAGATGCCGCAACAAAGAAATATGTAGATGATAAAGATGCTACAATTGATGACAAATTAACCACACTGCGATCTGAATATGACATTCACGTGAATATGTTTTTAAATGTTCATAAAAAATTTCAAAAACTTAGTAAAATCGCAGATGATGTCTTTGGAAGTCTGGCAGTCGTTGATATTAAACTCTCTGAAATTAACACAAAACTCAGCGATATTAAAACAGCTATGTCGGACATTGAAACGATTAATCAACAATTAGGTGTTAACAGAGATCCTAAATCATTTTCAGAGCTAATCACAACAGCGCAGAGGAATATCGATGATATTAGAGAAAAACTAGAAAATGCTGTCAGTGAAATTCCTGAAATCATTAAAAATATTAATCTGATTAAAGTTCCTCACAAGGAGATCACTAACGTGGTATACACAGTATCATCAGGATCATCAACATGGTCACAGCAAAATAACACTATCAAATATACCGCAGAAGTCTGGTGTGTACAGGCTGTCCGTGTTTAGCACTGCAAAATTTAGGATATTTACCATGTATCCATAGCGTCATTCAACCAATAATTTTTCTGGAACCGTGTCTGTGGTGTTAAATCAAGCTGTCCAAGAAACGTTTATACTGGAACCATCTGATAAAAAATTAACTGCAGCATCTTACTGGTGGTGTCTGGAATTTGTTGCTGAAACACCTCAATTGATTACTTAATACTTTTGAGTATATGATTTTAGAAACGTCAGATCTAAATTTTGTAAACAAATACAGATACGAGCAACAGTGTTTGTTACAGACCTAACTGAAAAATATCATAGACGAGTACACAGTAAAAATAATAAAAAAATATTGTAGACGTGTCATTGTTACCGACATAATTATATATTCTGCATCATTATCAGCCACATGCATAATAGCACCAGTAACAGGAATTGGTGTTGCAGTTATAACCAGTGTTGCTGGGATTCTTAATATAATTGCACAAAAGATATCTACGTGTGCCGCCGAAAAATCATCTGAATATCAAATGTTACTATCAGCGGCAACACACGCACACGCACACGTCAAATTATCATCGCTGACATCATCAGGGCTCGATGGAATAATGTCAGATCAGGAATTTGCAGAAATGATTAAGGTTTACCATGACACCTCCGGTTTGGCAACTGGAAACCAAACCCCCTTGTCAGAAATAAAGACGGAGTCACCTTAATTTAAATCCTGATTTAAAATCAGGAAGTAAATAATAATTATGTCATCAAACGATCAAAGATCATTAGAGTTACTACAACAAATCATTGCTAATACAACACTGCCAACAACCATGATGATATCAACGAGCTCAGCTAATCCTGAATTCGACATTATCTTTCCAATGGCAATTCCAGCCAAAGAAATATCAGTAGCACAATTGAGAGTATAATACAGCTGGCAAAATATTAGATCAAAGTCATTCGGTGGATTGCCCACAAATAACTCATTAGTGTTTTCTTATAAAAATAACCCCAATCGAACCCCATATTGGCAAGTTGTTGGTATTCCTATGGGCAGTTATAAAATCGAACAGATCAATCATGCATTCCAATGCAGGATTTAAAATCATGAATTCCAACGCAGAATTAAATCTATCACATTCCAACGCAGAATTAAATCTATCACAGGAAAAGAATCTAAAATCGCTATTACTGTTCATGAGCCAACATTATCAACTGTGATAGAAATCTCAACGCCCAACTACACCGTAGATATATATCAATCATCGATCAGAACTGTACTAGGATGGCCAGAAGTTCCACCAACATATGAAGGTCCACCAGAATCTCAACGATCCGAATTCATCACAGATAAATGAATATTTTCAAAATTTCCAGAAAATCGAAAATTTTATCCATGGACGCATGGATGAATAACAAGTATAACAGAAACTTTTATCATGTCTACTGGTGAAAAGCTTCCTAAATTTAGTATTTTCTATATATTTCGGTTTGACAAAAATAAAGGAAGTATGATCTTCAACAATGATAGTTATTTGGTTTATTTCTATTAACATTAAATCCGAACACAAGCGAAAAAATGATGATCTGCAAAACCTATTTTTCAGTATAACACAATATTACAATGATGATGTAAAGGAACAGATCGTTGAAACTATGCAACATTTAAACCAGGTTGCATCAGACCTCGAATATTCCAAAAAAATCTTCATCGAGTATGTAAATTTCATGGAAGGTGAATATTGGCTACCTGGTTCACCACAAAAAGTAAATATTAAGCAATTATTTCTCGATCATTTTAAAATAACAGAAGAACAATTACTAACATTTGTAATGCCAGAATTTAACTCTGATATTTTAAGAAAATCAGTCAATGATATTGTCGATGAATACTTTCCAAAGATTGTAGACGCATGGAGAAAAATATCCCCACTGGCGATTATTCTCAAGCACAACAATAATCCATACAGTGGAGGTAGGCATATATCACCAGGTATTGTCGTGATCACATCAACGATCACAGTCAATTTCGCGTTTGATGCTATTGGTGGAAATTATCAAGTAGATACTGAAAAACCCAAGCAAGCACAACAAGGATATATCTTATATTCGTTTACCCACGATGTACCTCCTGGATTTTTATTTGTGTCAGTATCTGTTAATCTGGTTTATCTGCGATGTCATAATCAGTTATTATCACAGATACATTTTAGACTTACTGACCGGGCCGGACACTTACTTGATTTAAGGAATGAAGTTTTGGCAATAAGTTTTTATGTGCGTTCATAGCTACTTTTTGTTGGAATAAACAAAAATAAATCTGAATAAAAATAAATATTATAATCTGAATCTGAACAAAAGTAAGTATTATAATCTGAATCTGAATAAAAATAAATATTATAGTCTGAATCAGAATAAATATATAAAACTGATTGTGCATAAATATTATTATCAGAATAAAAATTATTATCAGAATTTATATTATAATCAGAATCTGAACCAGAATAAAATATAATCTGAATCAGAATAAATATTATAATCTTCATAATAATTGCTATTATCAGAATAAATGTTATAATCTGAATCAGAATCAGAATAAAAAAATAAATATTATAAATATAAATAAAATAAAGGAAAAAGGAAAAGAGAGTACCTGACGAGCAAGTTGAATGACGTCGGATATATATCTTTTTTGGTAATTGTTATATTTTTTCATTTCATTGCAATTGTTGGATTGCTAAGCGCGATAGGGGTAATAAAATCACCCCCTAAGCGAACCCCTGGTGCTTTGAGATTCGGGGGTGCCAGGCGAGTTACACCAGGAATTAGTTTTTTTTTTACAATCTTACAATCACCCGTTCACAAGTATATCTCTTCATCAAATGCCTGCAGGCTACCCCCAATTATAATAGCATCTGTCTTCGAATGCAAGACAATATGTCTATCGCATTTTTCGAGACTCGATTATGTGAAGAGTTTCCAGTAGTGGATCGGCACGCGGACGCCATAACCCCACTACTACCGCAGCTTTTACAAATACACAGGTAAATTTAAGTTTATAAAAATTGGCTACCACAGTTACTGGTGACAGTGCTTTCACGCTCAGTGACCTTGTAAGTAACTTCATCAGTGACTTCACAATGGATCGTTTCACAATCAGACATAAGTTTCTTCAGCTGTCGCACACGTGAACTCAATCTTGTTTGTTTCATATTCAGGTGATAACTCTGATCTAACTTTCTCAATCGCATTTGCGAGTGAAACAAAATATATGAATATATTCATCATCGACATCAAGTAGAGATTGTTTAACAGCCTGTTGAAGTAACTTGATGAATCTATACTCAGCTGCTAGTGTATATACTCCCATCATATTTCCGTTCCTGTAGCGCTTCAAAATCATTTGTGATTTTATCAGGATCCAGTTGTTTAGATAATTCTATCTCCTCATCATTTAATTTTTCAATCTGAGAAATAATTGCATGAATATTTTCGGAATTCTTTATATAATAAATATTTGTTTAAAATAAAAATAGTTCTGAATCTGAATAAAAATAAAAATATTATATATACATTTTCTGCAGGATGTCACTTGGGAGGTTAAAGTACATGTAGGTTTATTATATACTCCTGTACAACTATCTTACCTGTCTTACCTGTAAGAGCTAAAAATAACTTACCTGGATTTGTGCACGCAGTGGACAAACAGTCAAAAAAAGGTAGTAGAGGCAGTCATATAATATTACACACTTGCAAGCGGGGCAACTACTTAATTACTCTACCAGAGAAATCGTTTCTTGACAGTTATCTCCCTTCATCATCTAATACAATAGGAAATACTGAAATGTTATTTTTTTGGTTATATTTTCTTGAATACGCCGATTTGTATATATTATCCGCGACACGTTGTACTGAAGGTTTGACAATATCAAAATCTTTTCCAGCTACATTCATTGATTGAAATATTATTTCATCGCCTCTCTCTGTATTCGTAGATACAACTAATTTGGGAGACTTACAATTACCGCCAGTATTTCCAAATTTGCAATGTTGACTTTGTGTAACAGCTCGTAAATTATTTAAAGAGTGATCCTTTGGATCTGAATTAATATGATTGCTCACAAGTCCATCTTTGATCAATCCATGAAAACACTCGTACACAAATTTATGTGAGTAATAATTTTTATTCCCCTTAGTATTGAATTTTAGGTCACCAGTATTAGTGACAGAACCAACTGGTTTTTTTTTAATTGACAGTTCCTGATTATACCATCACGAGATGCCTCATAATTTTCAATGATGGGATGCTTCACAAATTCATTTTGCTCCATTTACATAATATTATTTGTCTAAATTATTTTGTTGTTGGGGTGAAAATTTGGCTAGATAGGTCTTTGGCGCTTGTTATGGGAGATTAGATGCCTTCGGTATTGTTTTTCTTACCATAATATCGTTTCAGCTCTCAGTATCTTTTACCACCGCATTGCACACACAGCTGTGTTTCTCCTCTAATCCCAACACCACATTTCAAGACTTCCTCTACGAACACTTTGCATGTGACATCCACAGAATTCATTTACGCAAGCCCTGTTACAAGGAACTGAAGAACCAATCATAAGCAACTTACATTTATTCTTTGTTTCAATCATTTTATATATATATATATATATATATATATATATATATATATATATATATATATATATATATATATATATATAATTAAAGTTTAATTAAATATATATTTGCCTTAATTATAATATGGAGGAATTTGCGAGATTATCTGCAATTAAACCCTCTAAAGCCAGATTCGATTTTGACAGAATAACCCTTTAATTACCAAGGCAAGCTCTGGTTGATTTAACGAATAAGACTTTAGTCAATCGTGTTAGTGAAGCCAAGAGAACATTTTGTGATGGTGGTGCAATTCATGTAGGGTCAACATTCAAAATTGTACGCGACGCCGGCGACGTTGTCGATGGTGTCACCGGTGACATTGTCGATGCTACAATGAATGATAAACAAGCAGCGACAATTATTAATTATCTCGACGCTGCACGAAAATATACTTTTAGAATAAAATTTATCGTGTCGACAGACGACGACACATGGATAATCCGTGACAAAATTGATCCTGTTCGCGTTACATCTCGTCGGGGTCATAGTGGAGGTATTGTCACGTTAAATAAAAATGCAAAACCAGGAATACTGACTGCAATTGATAGACCTTATTATGAACGAGCGTACCCTGTTACGGCGGTTGTTTATAAGCTATATCCACTGAATGATAAACCTAATGTCGATAAACTTCTACCGATGAAAATTTCTCCAACAACTTCGTTGTCATTAAATTGTGTTGCTGAGAGAGTTACAGAACATTTCACAAACGCGAAACGAGGAAATGGTTTAACGGATCTAAAGCGTAAAAAAATAAATGAGCGGGTAGAAACAGTTAAACATACTGGAGCGTGTATCAGCGACGTTGCTGAACTGGAAAAAAAAATTAAGATTTCCAATAAGAGTGAAAACATTAACCGGAGAGATTTTATACGAATCAAAATATAAAAAAATGGAGCTTCGATAGAGATTATCGATCATAATGCACTTGCTTGGACTTCGGACAAAACAATATTTCCACAAAATCGAACTGTTAAATTCTATATCGGCGATATGTTTGATTTTATCAGAAATATAGATAAGAGTGACCCCGTATCCATGTGGTTGTATCAGAGTTCAGAATCTGTAAGCTACGATCAGTTTGTAAGGCCTAATGGAAATATTTATCGTACAGAATCTCTCCACGAGGAAATGAAAAATCTTGCGTTGAAATACACGAACACCGATGAAATCGGCGCTGATGGCGGTGATGAAATTACTGTCGAACGATTACTCAGTAATTGTTTTACCGTTCCGTCAGCCACTGCACATGCTGCTCAGAAGAAAAATTCATGGAAACCAACACGATTAGAATTTCTTGAAGACGTGCAGCTAAGCTGCATAGAATACGGACATGGCAGATTATGGAATACTAAATACGATTATAAAGATGTTATATCGGTTGATATGGTTGCATGTTATCCTGGAAGTTTTCTTGGATACGGAGAATGTTCTCAATATTTCAAAAGATTTGAACATCCAACACACGAGATGACCAGAGTCGCGATAAATGGACCCTTACCAGATTTTGACTTAACTGCATTTGCATGCATTGAGTCATTTAAGTTAGCACAGAATCTCCACAAGATTGTTTATGTTTGGTTTGGAAGACATTTTTCAGAAAAATGTTGGGCTCCAATAGTTTAATTACTATATATGATTGATGTAAAGCTATTAATATCGTTGGTGGTAAGTGAAGCAATTATATCATATCGTCCGCAGAAACAAGTTTGGTTACCACAACAGAAGAAATATTATGAGGATGAAAATCCTGATATGACTGATTTTGATAATAAACTCGCAAGAGATCTCGGCAGAAAAATAATTGGATCATATGATCACAAACGACGTTGTTGTAGACTAATCATCGATGATGCTGAACTCGATTTTATAATTGCCGATTCAAACGAAAAAAAAACAAAAAAAACCAACATTTTTATAAGTCGAGAAAATGCTTATTTATCTGATGGAACTAAATTAGGTACAATCGTGATCTACTCTAAAGGTGAATCACCACAGTTCACTCATTTAAGATCTTCGATGTTTACGTATGATTCGATAAATTTATTATCGATGAAAAATAGATTTTCTGCTACCGCAGTTAGAGCTGCAACAGATTCATTGTATATCAATAGAAAATACACGGAATCACTGAGACAGTTAAAAATTGAAAATGATGTATCATGGGGTGAATAAAGAATAAAACGAGAAATGATACTTAGTTATTCTGAATCTGCTGATTATATTTCCCAGGATAATTTTTGTAAAAATAATCATTTATCGGAATTATCATCGGCTCAATCTGTATATGATCCTGTGACCAGGTATAAGACTGTTTACCTCAATGGACGGGGATGTTCTGGTAAAACAACACGTGCGATTGAATTATTTAAAAATTTTGATATGGTTGTTTTGACACCCACACATAGACTCGCCAGAGAATTGACAGAACGAGGAGTTAATTCGTGTATGCATGATAGTTTCTTTCGAGGGAAAGGAGATGAATGGACTTCACAATGAATGGGTGAGAAATATATTCCTAAGATTATTATCTGGGATGAAATATGTACGGTATCGTTGGAAGTATTAAAAATATTTCTTGATTGGTTGTTAACGAGAAATACTGATGTTATCATGTGTGGTGATCATGGTCAACCATCGCCTTTTGTTGGATCATCTCCGCACGAATGGCTGAAAAAGTTTTCAGATTATTATGAGGAGATAACTGATGATCATAGAGCTATTGATGAACAACTGAAAGAATTTAAAAGATTAATCAGACTGCAGCCAGATAAAATTCAATGTGAAATAATGCGTGAAGTACTTTCAGAGACAACGATGAATGATTTTTGCAATTTATGGAAGCCTGTTGATTTGATAGTTGCAAGTAGGAAGATAGTTCGTGATACGCTTCAGCAAAAATTATTTATGTTGCATAAAGAAAAGTTTTCAGATTTACCTGTGCCGCTTTGTTATCGCCCAGCAGATACACGAAAGCAGAATATTAAGGTTGATATTCCAGAAACGAATGAGAAACAAAAACTCGTTCTTAATGATGTTGTTGTTGATGTGAATGCCGTTGAGAGCGCATTAATCATGGACAAAACTCCGTGGACGCTAGGATACGCAATAACGATCCACTCATCGCAGGGTTTAACTATTTCTGATACAAATATCTGGATTGTCGATGATAGGATCAAGTGATCGAAGTTAGTTTATCTAGCAGTGTCAATAGTCAGAAGAATATCTCAGTTATGAAGGGTTGTAATGGATCGTATGATGATCGATGAAATTATCACTAACGATACTAAAGTCAACAACAAAGTTGTCGAGAAGAAATTGGCTGGTTATCGGAAATCTGACCAAAAAAAAAATAAACGTGATTTTGACCTCGATACTGAGTTTATTATGACACTGAAACAACGACAGAATAATAATTGTGTTAGTTGTAATACAGTAATGTTATGGCGGTATTCAAATAATGATCCAAGACAATTCACCGTGGATAGAATTAATAGTAATCTCTGTCACACACGTGAAAATGTGATTTTGACCTGTCTTGAGTGTAATCGACTTAGGGGTGTTGGTGTTCTGCTTTTACAAAAGTGAAGGCGGCGGTAATTGTGTATCTTCAGGAAATTACTTGTAATTATTCGCGTACAAATCCACGTTGAGGAGCAGTTGAAGCTAGTCTGTAAATTGCAGGTCTACCAGTGGATCTTACCACGCTGGAAATTTTATGTGCGGCCACACTCCAAATAGGATCAGTTGCTCCTTTTTACCACCCTCAAGTTCACCAGGTTCATATAAATATCTTACAGTTGCATTACCTAGCACTGGTTGTTTTGAAGAAGAGTCACGTCGTTGTATTGGTATATGTTTTTTTTTTTGTGATTTCGTTGATGGGTTTCATGGAAGTTGCACGAGTAATTTCAATATTTAACACAGCTATCACACTTGGTAGTCTTGCAACCCATTCACGAGATCTTTTATCTGCCTGAACTTTGTTCAGGGATATTTCCTTCGCATATTGATATCCAAATAATCTCTCTGCAAGTGTTCGATTAAATCGTTCAACGATTGCCTGATCGCGATGAATTGCGGTATGTCCTCGTCTGATTTTAACGTTGTTTTTTCATCAGAGATGATACTGCACCAAGAAATTCTTTGCCAGGATCAACCTGTAGTAGCTGTGGCCATCGTAAACCACCTTGTGATCCGGATCCTCGTTGATCAATTCGTTTAAAAGCAGATGCAACTTCAGTTTCTCTTTTTGTTGATATTGGTTCTGCTTCTTTATATCTACTTGCTACGTCAACGACAGTTAATGCGTATTTGTATGTGCGTGATTGACGTCTACGTGTTTTAATACTATCATGTGATAAAAATAAAATGTCTGCCTGATGAACTTCATTGGGAATGTTGACATCAAAATGTGCATACTGAATATTTTTAGGTGCTGGTAGATAAATTTGCCATATTGCCTGTCGTGCTAACCAATTCGCAGCAACAGAATGTGTGACACATGCTGCATCTACCCCTCCAATATCCTCTTTGGCTATAATAAATCGATTCCATTATAATAGTTATCTATGATTAATTACCGGCCGCTAGCACTAGTTTACCTTTCATCACAGATTTTACTAGGAAGCTAGAAAGGTTTTCTCTGAGAGATTTATTTTTTATTCAATTTAACACGTGAATCAACTTCACATCTGCAATATGTCGTTGTTGTAAATCTTTACTTTTATACGCAACATCATGAACGTAGAATGCTTGATCAATCGCATTAATTGGATACTCTCCGGGTCTTGGTTGGTCTCGTTCGTCAAGTCGGATATCAAATCGGGTTCCAGGACCACAATAATTATATCCAGGAAGATGTTTTTCTCCTGGGTATTTAGCCCATGGAGTTCCTGGTAATTTTCCCAGAGAAGCAGCAATTATAATAGGTCCATCTGGGTCTGGTAAGACGCAATTATTGCTTAATCTGATAATGAGATGGCTCAAGTGGGATAAGTTGTATTTTAGTGGCACCATCCGTAGATGATCAGCGATGCTACGATGTGCTTAAAGATTTTAATGAAGAAGCGAATTCGTTGGATGAAGATGAAGATGATAATGATATTATTTATTTTATCACCGATATTGATGAAGCCCCATCTGTGGATGTTCTCGATGGACGTATTAATAAACTCGTAGTATATGACGATGTGATGCTGGACAAACAGTCAAATCCAGCTCGGATATTTTCCTGAGGCAGAGACAAAAACACAGATGTTATATATGTTACGCAGCGATATACACAAATACCTAAAGTGATCAGAGACAACTCCAGTATTTTAGTTGTGTTTAATGGAGTCGATAGACATACTCAGCGAAACATTCATCGGACTTGGTGTTCAGGGGATATGGATATGATTAAGTTCAAAAACGTTTTTTCAAAAGCGCAAGCTACCCCACACGGATTTATCACGATAAATGTACATGTTCCTCGGTCGCGATATTGTGTAGGTCTCGATACAATTTTTGATTGACAAACATATCAGCAGGGAGGACGACGACAAAGAGTGAGTGAGCGTGTGAGTAAACAAACATGCCATAAACGACGAAAACATAAATGTCAAAAAATAAAGTAACAAAAATAAGCTAACCAAAATAGAAAAGTTTTGGGTCGGTTAGAGACTTCGGTTTTGACGTTATTGACCTTTGTATTTTCATCTCTGTAGGAAACTTTAATTTTGGGCGAAATCTCTAATTGAAAATTTTGTAAGATTCACCCTCCCAGCTCAAATAGAAAAATTTCGGGTCAGTTAGAGACTTCGGTTTGACGTTATTGACATTTATGTTTTCATCTCTGTAGGAAGCTTTATTTTCGCGAATGGACCCTCCCAACTTTTTTGTAGGGTTCACCCTCTCTGCTGCTGGGGTCAAGATACCTGCTATCATTGTCAGGAGAAGGAACATTGGTCTTCAGACTGCCCTAGGAAAAGAGAAAACCAATCAAAGAAAGAACAGAAGGAGGAGGAGAAGGCTTCCGAAAATGAAGAAGAACCCTTCGGAAAGGATGAAGAACCCGTACCCGTCCAGAAAGATAATAAAAGAAGACGAGAAGAAAGTAAAGAAGAAGAGAAAAAAAACCAAAAAACATGTGAGGGTGAAGAAATTCAAATCGAATAAGAGAGAGTGAAAAATAAAAAGAAGAAAATGGGATTTTGCCAGAAAGAAAACGTAAGCGTCCCTTGGTCTTGATTTTTATAATAATAACCAGTTACACTCACCCACTCACACAAACATTCATACATCATTCAAACATCATGGGAAAAATAGGATTTAAGTCTTTACGTGATTTTGGCAAACTTTGAGTAGTATTCACTCTTTTCTAGAGAGGTGGGTGGCCCTGAAAAGGATCATTGGGTGGTTTGGATTTTTTTGTAATTTTGTTTGTTTTTTTACAAACTCAGGAACAGGAGGCATTGAGCTTTAACTTCCTTATACCTTTGCCACGGCCAAGTCCTATTTCTGTACCTGCTACTGTGAATGATTTGGTAGTGATCGCTGTTGCAATAAATATCAGCAACACCAACATTAAATTCACAGTCAGTACGAAACCTACGTGTTACTGTCGACATCACTCTCATTGCACCAACATGTCATGAACATATACAAGGCTGCATATCTTGAGCTGAGACGCATCAGCTCCATTCGCAACTATCTTTCAGTTGATGCCACTAAAACACTTGTGTGTTCCTTAGTACTTTCAAGACTCAATTCTGTCTGGTTCGTCTCAATATCTACTCCAGAAACTTCAAAAGGTTCAAAACACAGCTTCTCGGATGATAACCTTAGAGTACCACGATCAGAGTACGCCTCTCCCCAGCTCTGTACCCTACACTGGCTATTCATTCGATCCAGAATTAAACACAAAATTTGTTCTCTGTGCTACGTTTCACTGACGGGCTACAGTCTAACATACCTATCTGACCTCACCCACGTGTACTCACCAGCAAGATACTTACGCTCCTCTTCTGACATTCGTATTCTCATTATTCCCACTATGAAAATGAAATCATATGGACAACGTTCTTTTGCATACCAGGGCCCAGCAACGTGGAACGAATTGCCCACTGAACTTGACACAAAGACACAGTGATCTCATTCAAGAGCACTCTTAAAACTCACCTATTTCAACTACAAGAACAGACTTAAAGATCTGATAATGTTTCCTTACCTTAAATATTTCGTTTGTTTTAATTTTTTGTAATCATATAATTATATATGTTTTTTTAAGTGTTGTCGAATGTTATAAAGCGCTTAGAACTTCTAAAGATTAGGCGCTATACAAAGTCCTCATTATTATTATTGTTGTTGCTGGTATCTCAGAGGTAATCAGCATAGAGGGAGTGCTGACTGGAATGGAATGTTTGGCTCGGGAAGGTTTTTTTCTTTTGGGTCGAGTTTAAGAAGTCTGATACAATTGTCTCAGACACCTTAACTCTGCCAAAATGTCTAGTAGCACCGTGACTGTTTGACTTTCACAGTCCTTCTCTCCTTGGCACTTTCTCTATAGCAGCAGAGAGGGTGAACAGACCACTTTGCCTGAGACCTTATTTATTAAAAATAAAGCTTCGTACTAAAATGAAATATCAACGTCAATAACGTTAAACCAACACCTCTAACTTTGCCTCGTAGGAAACCCTGTTGTGTTAGCTTGCTATGTTACTGCGATGACGATTTTGTATTTAATCGTTACGTGGCCGCGTTTACGTGTTGGTCACTTTTGTTGGTCGCACCCTCTCTGCTGCTGTAGTTAAACCATTGAGTTATATCAATAATGATTTTTGAAGCTCACTCAGCATGATTAGCTCGAGAGCGACTAGAAGCAATTAAGAAATATCTACCTGTCCGTGATTCTGTCAGACAACAATTACAAGAGCGTCAACAAACACAAGAAGAATTTACAGAATCCGCAGAACAATTATTTAAACCTATCACTGAAACCACTAAAGGTATTGTTCCTGTGTTAAAAGAAACAGCGAAACAAACTGAAAAAATAGCGGAGCGAACTAAAAAGATAAAAAAAATTCTACGAGAACTTCCGGAGAAAACAGCTACTGCAATTGCAACCCCGGAAATACCTGAAGAAGACCAAGCGGAAGATGTTACTCAACAAGAACCAGAACAAGTGCGAGTCAGGGTTAACATATTTAATAAATTTACCGATGATGCTATTAATTATATTAAAGAAGCCGAAAATATTAAAAATTTAGCTTTTATTGCTGTTAATAGTAATAATGATCGAGGAAAATTTTTAAAATCTGAATACGCTGATGATCCTGTAAGTCTCGAAAATTGGTACAAATGGATATTTCACATATACTATGACATTGATCAAGCTCGAGGCGACAATCCAAATTATATAAAATATCTTCAGGCAATAGATGAACATGTGAGGTATTCACAATTATCAATAGAAGAACGATATCTATTTCTACGACAACAAAATGAACGAGAACAACAACAAGAAGGAGAACTAGAACAACGAACACAACAACGACGACAACGACTATCATCAATAAGACAACCACAATCACGAAAAACATCATTCAGCGATGAAGCATTTTATCCCCCAGAAGGATCTCCAGATGATAAAGGCGCAACTGGAAGTGGTATTAATACAACAACGGGAAGTGGTCTTGTTACTTGTCGTAACAACGTCCTTACCGACGTAGATAGATTAGAAATTCTGGTTGGGAGAAAACGAGCAGGTAATAATTCTCCTGAAATTATCAACGAAATCTCATCTATTTGTCAACGATTATTTACCGGTGGTATCATGGACGCTAACGTGTATCGGTCACTCAGTAATGAAATTACCGATGATTATTATAGCGACTAAAGGTCTAAGTCACTGATTAAACAGTTAGATATTATTATTATAATAGATGATCATACACGTTGGACAACTTAGACCAACCATGGTCAGGGTGGTAAATTCAAGATTACCTGTCTATGAGACATTTTACGGAGATGGATTCGGTGATGTCATTAAGGGTTTATTTTCGAGAATCGCCCCAAAAGCAATACCGATTTTAAAGCAATTAGGCATGAAAGCCATTGACGTTATTCGCGAAAAAGTGTGGTAGCGCTGTTGGTGACGTCGCCGGGAAAGCATTTTCTGCCATCAAGGATAGACTAGCACGATTAGTACGTGGTCCGCAGGCGGTCCGACCTCAGCCACCAGTGAAATTACCCAGCACCACAGAGATGCCTGCACGTGTTAGTAAAACAATAAATCAAGTCGCAAATCAAAAACTAGCAGCAATGGCTTTGCCATCGACTTCGTCATTGGCTGATGAAAAAGAAAAAAATGTAGCAGCAAGTCTGATAGCGGGAAGTGGTATTTCTGAAATTTTATCCTCGCCGGATGGTCTTCAAAAACTTCTCCGAGATAGATATCTCCGAGATAAACATTTCCGAAACAACCTTCTCCGTATTAAACGAACAGTATCAACATAGAATGTTTAAACGTACATCTGATACTGCATTTGACATGGATGCACCAGTTCTCAAAGATGAATCTAAGCGTGATTATCAATTTTATTCTTACGATGCGCGAATGCCAAATCAACGCGGACGAATTGAATTAAAAGTTCAAGATACGAGTAGATATTTCTTCCCCGCGGAGGCATTTATCGAGATCGAAGGTGAAATTTAAAAAACAGATAATACCGAATATGGCGCCGATGTCAGTATTGGTTTTGTTAATAACGGTATCATGGCGTTGTTCGACAGTACCACATACATGATCGACGGAAGAAATATTGAATCAATTCAAAAAGATGCTGACGTCGCCACGACTATACTTGGCCTTGCAAGATACAGCGATGATTATTCAAGATCATCTGGTCCATCAATTATGTTTTCCAAGGATACTTCTGACCACGCTGAATATAATCAGTATGAAATAGGACGACCAAGAAACTTTGCTAGAAACGACAACGCGGATGTGCAAAGTATGATTATTAATGTCGATCCAGATTTCAACCTCGGATTTAGATCACGTCGAGCAATGTTGCAAGGTGGAAACAGAAGATTTTCTTGAGCGATTCCGTTATCACACATCTTTGGATTTTGCAGAGGCGTCAGAAAAGTTATTTTTGGGGCTAAACATGCAGTTGTACTCGTACGAAAAGCATCCGACGATGATGCAATATGGAGACCCGCCGGTGATGCCGGTAAAGTAATACTGACAAAACTTTCATTGTGGATGCCAGTAATGACACCAGCAATATCTGTTGAAGATCAGTTACTCAATTTTATGAGCGACGGCGGTAAATCAATGTTGTCTTGGTTGACAACAACCACGGATGCCATCCAAAGTACCGTCAATGGTTTATTTGTGTGGCAGATAGCATCACAACAAGGTATCTCTGCACCGCGACATATATTTGTTGCTTTCCAAAATACTGAACGATTAAATGATCAATTGCGTTCCGCAATGATATTTGACAAACTCGGCGTCACTGAAGTGTCGCTGCGGATAAACGGACATCAAGAACCATCCGAGGATATTTTGTTGAATTTTGAACTAAATCATGTTGCACGTGCGTATCATCGTCTGATGTCATATATGGGACGTGACCAGAATATTGATACTGGTTTACAAATATCACAGATTTTACAACGCTGTATCCGATTTATTACTTTTCGCTGGAACATTTGGATTTGTTTAGACAGTCCGTCGTTGACATACATTTTCGAGCTCGTGTCGCTAGAAATGTCGGTGATATACCAGCGTACAGAGCAATAGCTGTTATATTATCCGATAAAGCAATGTTACTTGAAGGTGTTGGTGGCCGCATGAGAGTCGTTGATGCTGCAGTAGAAAATATGCAAGCGCTGATTTAAATCAGTATTTAGAAATCAAATATATATCATAAATGTCATATCATCATGTTAGTGTCAGTCTGACCCCAGGTCAGATTAAAAGATTACAATCACCGTTGGCATCACGATGCGGAACAAAAATATCATTAAAACAAGAACAAATGAGCGGTGCAAATAAATTATCGTTGACCGAACGTCAATTAAAGAGATTCAATGAAGCCAAGCACGCCAATAAAGGAATACGATTAAATCTTTCCGTGGGCGCGATCAAAGATACTATTAAAACCGGAGGAATATTTCCGCTTCTTGCAGCTATCCCAGCGTTAATAGCCGCAGCCGCTCCAGCTGTTGCAAAAGCTGCTGCGTTAGGTGCCGTTGGAACCGCGGCTGGAATGGCATTAAAGAAAGCAACAGGAAAAGGATTTTTAAAAAAAAGACGACGAGGTCACGGTCTGAGACTTCCAGGGTCTCGATCAAACAACGTTTGGGGATGCGGACTAAGAATTCCAGGGACTCAACGATAGTTCCACTATCGAATTTTGATCTTATCAACGCAGCTAATCAGTTAAATATAAAAAAATCTTAGAGGTGTTTTTATGCGTGATCAATTACCGAAAAGTCCGGCACTGTCAGAAACAGGTATTATTAATCTTGATTCATCAACGGGACCTGGCACTCACTGGGTCGCATACGCCATTGATCCACGTGGAATTGTTTATTTTGATTCATATGGGTTGGCGCCACCTGTAGAATTTATGAAGTATATTTCGCAAAATACTGCACCAGTACGGAACGTATCAGTGTGGTATTCAACATTACCCACGCAAACCATGTTTGATCCGCCGATATGTGGCCGTGAAGTATTATCGGTTCTTGATGCAATATCAAGATCGACAAAACCACCTCATAAAGCTGTGCATGAATATACTATTGAACGACAACGACAGTAAATATAATGGCTGATATTTATGGAAGATCTTCTACTAGTGCTCGCACCAGCAAGAGCAGCGACGATATCGATTTATCAAAATACGCCACCAAAGACGATCTTGCTGATATTATGAATTTAACTGGAGTTGACCGAGATGAAGTTGTTATTTTTCAGGATAAATTCGGTGTTTTAAAAACGAGTAATAACAAAAGGATCGATATAATTCATAGAGTTCTTGGTGCCACCACGGACAATATTACAGTATTTACTATTGACGGTAAAATCAGAGACTCAAATGTATCAATCGCAACTATCAGAGATGAAATTAAAAAAAGTGTCGCTGATCGTTTAAAATCCGCCGGTGATACGATGACAGGTGAACTTAACATGAATGGAAATAAAATCGTTGCTTTAAGAGAACCAGCAGGTGATGAAGATGCCGCAACAAAAAAAAAATATGTAAACGATAAAAATATTCCGATGACAACTTCGTTGTCAACGATCAATGATGGAATAACCTCATTTAGAACCGAATTTTTTAATCACATACAAACGTTTCTGAATTTTCTTAGGAACTTAAACAGAACCATTGAAGAATTTTTTGGAAAACCACCAATCGTTGATATTAAACTCACCGACATTAATACAAAACTCAGTGATATTGTCAGTGGAATTCCTAATATCACTGAAAAAACGAATCTGATTAAAATTCCACATAAACAAATTAACAACATCACGTACACGGTGGCGTCTGGGGTATCAACGTGGACACTGCGCAATAACACTGGAGAACATACCGCAGAAGTAACTGGGTTATACAGGCTGTCCATGTATGGTTTGGAAATTACTGCGGCCACTTCATTATCGCCGAATGTATATCATAATCCTCTACTGGTGATGCTAACCAAGGACACCAAAGAAACATTTACGTTGATATCAACGGAAATACCACCGAGACGTTACTGGTGGTGTCTGGAATTTATCACTGTCTTAGACAACAACTAAAGTATAATGATAGACGTTCAGCGATACAGATACGATCAAGTAACAACATGGCAGAATAAATTAAAAACCATCATCGATAATTATACAGCAAAAATAAAGAAATATCGTAGACGTGTAGTTGTCGTTGATATCATGGTTTATTCGGTTTCTACGCTAGTTGCTGGAACCGGCGTAGTATTATCAACGCTGACGATGACAGCGCCGATCGTTGTAACAATCATTGTTTCATCGTCAACGTCGATCGCTGGAATATTTAATATAATCGCGAAAAAGATAAATACGTGCACGAATGAAAAATTGAACGAGTACACGATGAAATTACACACAGCAACGACCGCATACTCTAAATTATCATCACTGATTTCTTCGTCACTTAATGATGGAATAATATCCGATGAAAAATTCAGTATCGCAATAAAGATCTACAATGAAGTATTCGACGACAACGTCGTCAATGATGTCGTCGTCGGTGATTTAAAACAATAATAGTATAATAATGTCAACGTTCGATCAACGATCTCAGGAATTATTACAACAGATCGTCACTAATACTGCTCCGGTAAGAACCACAATGATATCAGCGAGTTCAACTAATCATGAATTCAGTATTAATTTTCCAACTGCAATGCCAGCTTCCGAGATAGCATTGGCGCAATTACGGGTTTATTATAGTTGGCCAAATATTAGGTCAAAATCGTTTGGTGGACTACAACCGAATAATTCATTAGTATTTGCAAATAAAAAAAACCCGATGGAACTCCTGATTGGCAAGTAGTTAGTGTACCCACGGGCAGTTATCAAATAGAACAGATCAATGAAGAATTCCAGCGCAGAATTAAATCTGTTACGGGACGCGAATCAAAGATTGCTATTACCGTCCACGAGCCAACACTGTCTTCGGCGATTGAAATATTATCACCGGATTACGCCATTGATATATATCTGTCTTCGATCAGGTCAGTATTAGGATGGCCAGATATTGCACCTCCATATGAAGGTCCACCACAACCACGTCTAGATGAGTTTTTGACGACGGAGCAACAATTCACAAAGACACCCGAATACAGAAAATATCATTCATGGAACATTGATCCACCAGCACTTTATGGATATCTAAGTTTAGTTATTGGTGTTAATTTTAATAGTTTATTTGTCCCAATCAAAAATGAATTTAATAGAATTCATGAACACGTAAAAAATTTAATTATTGATTTAATAAAAAATTACAACGACGATGTCAAAAAAAATATTATTGATTTAATTAGGCATCTAAACGCAGTAATATCTGACTATACACATATGATAGATGCGGTAGATAAAAATATTAAATATACTGAAAAAATAATTATTGAAAAACATGGTTATGATGAATTAACTAGACGTTTTGATACAGAAAAATATTTAAAAATGCTTCAAGATTATAATATTATCCCAAAAATTGAACTTAACATCGCAAATATGTTTCCTGCGATCCTTGAGTCGTGGAGAAAAATAGCCCCACCAGCAAGTATTCTTCGATACAACAACGATTTGTACTGTGGCGGCCGTCATGTCTCACCGGGTATCGTTAATATCACATCAACGATCGCTGTCAATCTAATATGTGATGTTATCGACGGCAGTTATCAAGTTGACACTGATAAATCCAATCAGGCCCAACAAAGATACATTCTCTACTCATTTACCCCTCAAGTCCCTCCAGGTTATTTGATTGTATCAGAACCAATCAATGTTGTTTATCTTAAATGTCATAGTCGTCTCTTATCACGGATACATTTTAAACTTACTGACCAGTCTGGCCACTTGCTCGATCTTAGGTCGGAGTCGTTGAATATAAACTTGTATGTGCGTTCGTAGAACGTCATCGTAGTCCGTGATTACATCACGGCGGAAAACACCAAGCAAAAAAAAATATCAAATAATTATTTTTTTTTTTACTCGTGATTTTGTCAGTGACTGTTGGCACCGGGATCAGAAATAAATTGTCCCGGTTTCACAATGGTACAGGTGACAATATTAGTTTCGTTATCAATGTCACTATGGTCACTATAATCACACTCGTCTTTATCTTTAGCCAGTAACTCTTCCGCATCTTTGTTCATCAACTCCGTCATCGCCATCATATCTCTCAGCTGTTTTATACGTGTGTGCACGAGTCTTTTCGTTTCGTATTCTAACCTAACCCGCTCGATGGCCCGTGAAAGAGGAACAAATAATTTCACCTGTGTATCCGTGATTGCCGCCAGCGATCGTAACATCGCCTGCTGAATTAACTTTATGAATCTATAATCGGCGGGTAAAGTATACCTATTTTCTGATTTCCGAAATTGTAATGATTCAAAATCTCTCATTATTTTTTCAGGATCAAGTTGGTCAGATATTTTCACGCCGCTGTATTGTAATTGCTTAATAGCAATAACAATTGATGTGATGTTTTCGTGATTCATTACTTTTTATGTTATAAATTATTTGTTTAAACAAAAATATATTCTGAATAAAAATATATTTTATAAATTCAAAAATAAACAGCAGCGATGATGCTCAGTCTACCATTCCACTGGGGTCCCTTCGGCGGGTAAAGTCTTTTGCCAATAAGGTCGTAAGAGTCCTTTTTTTATTTGGTAAAGGCCTTTCTTATGGCCCACAGGCATTCTTCGTGGTTAAGACCTGTCTTATGGTCCACAGGCATCTTACTGAGACTTTTTGGTCCGGCGGACATTCTTTCTGAATGCCCCTATGTGGGTACCCTTCAGTGAGGTCACAAGGTCGCGAGTTCACATCACCCTGCTGTTTATTTTTGGGACGCAAGCGATTTCATGTAAACCCCACCCCAAATCAAACCCCGGGGTAAATACAAAACTGCACTCACCCCGTTGTTCAACATGGTGAGGGTACATGAAATCTCATGGGGCTTGCTTGCGCCCCCAATTATATAGCATCTGTAGCATTTTTGAAGACTCGAACACGCAGCGTTTACACTAGTGGATCCGCACTCCGAACTTTGTTCGGACGCCTTAACCCCACGGCTATCGGAGCTCTACAAATATCTAGTTAAATTTAAGTATATAACTATTATCACTGTCTCACACGTGACAATGTCATGGACGGCAAATTTCTACACCGAAAGAATATTCTGATTCTGAATAAAATCTGCAATTTTATATATTTCTGCCGTTTCTGCCTTGTTAAAATACTGTATTTTCAAGCCTCTTCATACAGTCAAGGCAGAACTATCTAGCAATGAATGCATGGATCGATATTATTCTGGTATATTCCGCCTACTACAATGATGTATGTCATCTGCTGTGATCTATATGTGTACAATATCGGTCTGTGATATAATATCACGGCTGAGGTATCTATGTTTGTTTGAAGAAAGTATATATAATTAATAATATATATTTTCTGCAATTAATTCTTCCATATTGTTGAGATGTTTGGACTGGAGAGATATTACGATTAGACTGTAGTACTAAAGATAGCTGCTCAGTTACTCTATCACTGAATATAAACGGGTGGTTAAGTACAAGCAATAACAAAAAACGGGAGACAACTGCTTGATTGCTCTATCAGCGATGACGGATTTATCTCGCTTCATTATATATGCTAAATTTTGCGAGATCGTAATCAGAATTTGATGCTTATTAGTCATGGGTCCGGACGTGATGGAAACCTCAGATTGGTGACACAGTCACCGTGAAATGATTGTTGTATGGACTTTGTGGAATCGGGACATTTTCATAATAAGTATATAATGATTGTCCCGATTCCACAACAATAATAGACACCTCAGATCGGTCAAATGATTGTTGCATGGACTTTGTGGAATCGGGACATTTTCATAATAAATATATAATAATTGTCCCGATTCCACAACAATGATAGAGACCTCAGATTGGTGACACAGTCACCGTGAAATGATTGTTCTATGAGCACTTTTCCATCGCGCGTGGAATAATATTATTATTGATCAAAAATTCCTCAACGGTAGGAGGATTTTTCTTGTACACTTGATATTTTGGACTCCGCTGCACATAATAAATTAACATTGTTCGGTATTTGTTTCCTCCACATTTCGTACAAAGGTTTATTTTGCCTCGTACTCCATTACCATGACCTAGACACGTGGTAATTCCTGGCGATCCTTTTCTGATCATATGATTATGATAACCGCAATATTCTCCGCGGCACCGTCTACCGCACTTTCGTGTTGACCCTTGAAATAACCATGAACAATAATTGTTTCCTACTTGAAACGGCTTTATATAATGTAAACATAATTTTATTTTCCAATTAGAATATAAAACCTGAGGAATATATTATTATATAATGAGCGAAAAAAATACGCACGACGAAAACAACATGGAGATATCATTGATCGTCCAGGATAATGATATATATCATAATAATAATATTCTAAATGAAAAAGAAGTTTACGACGATTACGAATTTGATCATGACAAATTCATCATCGAGAATACGACTGAAGATGACATACGAATGGTATTTGAGTATACTCCACAACATGAACTAACCAGAGTAGCTAGACTCAGTTGTTTTCACCTTCGCGAGTATTACGCGTTATTTCTTAATTCGTTCAGTGATTTAATCTATCATCCGAAGAAAGAACTAGCGATTAAGAATTTACTTATCTCAAAATCAAGTAAGAAATCAGCCCAAGGAATAATTATACAACACTTTGATAAGTTCTATTTGTTTTCATCCGATGATTGTTTTAATCGATTCGCTGATGAATTCGCTGGACAATCATCGGTAACCGAGATTATTCCGAAATTTCGACATAGATATCCGATATTTGATCTTGATGCGAAATTTGTCCGTGAATATGTCGTATATACCACAGGGAGAACTGAGTTCAAGGAAACCACGGAAAAAATTAACATCAACGACGTCATTGATTATTTTTCAGCGTTGTGTGATTGTCAGCGCGATCACGTATTAGTGTTTGAAACGAATAACGGCTATCATGTTCTTTGTAAATCCGCCCCAGTAACATTTGATCGGCAACGAGAGTTGATAAACAACGCTATAAACGATAAAAATCCTCAATGGAACATTGATTGTGAAGCAGGTTTGTACAGTATTAAGTTGAACGGGACAAAATCACATAAACCAGGTAAAGTTACTTCATACAAACGATTAATATCTCATGACGATAATTTTTCAGCGCATGAATTATTGACATGTCCGTATTCGATTCAACCTAGATATGTACTTGTCGATGAAGTCACCGAGGACAAAATCATTATTGGTTGTGATGATATTTCTACGGAAAATCTTGAACGGATTTCTGTTGCGTTGACAGGAGAACCTAATCAGTTGATGATGATTGTAAATGTATCTCAAAATAGATTTACAATATCACGACGACCAGGTCATGTTTGTAACATTTGCGAACGACGACATGGTTATAATTACGTTCATAACTTCATCGAAGACAAATGCGATAATTGTTTAGTTTACATTAATGACGATCATTATTCGATATGTTGTCCAAGATCGACGGGAAAACAAATCACACTACCGATTGACGGTGATACTGTCGAAGAACAAATCGAAAAAATAATCGCTGGGACATCCAGTAACGCTGAACTTATACATGTAGCTGAATAACTTCCAACGGATCAAGGAAAAAGAATTATTAATAGAAAATATTTAAAATATTTAATATCTGCTCGGCGTAGATGTCATTATCCGGGATATTTTCATGAACAAAATCCTGATTTGTTATATGTTGAATTGCCCCAACATGAATCAGGCCCAGGTTGTAGAATAATCCCCGACGAAGACTATATTGATGGTTCTGCATGTGGTATGGGAAAATCCGAAGCAGCTTGGAAATCAATAAAGGACCATCAATCCGTGGTTAGTATTAGTTACAGAAAAACATTCACTGAAAAAGTAAAATCAGATTATGGTATAGAATCGTATTCTGATATCAGCGGCGACATCACGTTTAAACCGGAAGATCGGCGTCGTGTTGTTGTCCAGTGGAAGAGGTTACACCGAATAAAAAGACTTCCTGACGTGATTATCGTTGATGAGTGGCATGGGATACGACGACAGCAATTCTCTTCAGTGAAACATAGTCGCGAACGCTGGAATAAATTCTCCGGGTTAGTAATAGCTTGTAAGCGATTAATTGTTCTTGACGCGGATGCCAACGATGATGATCTGATATTGTTTCGCGACAAATTAGGACGATCATCCATCAAATTCATTATTAACGATTATCAACCCGATCATGGAAAAAAATTCATCATAGAATCGTC
>JAECUM010055115.1:0-24832 GCA_016617855.1 Megalonaias nervosa
ACTGTCATATACTGGTTGGCAAACACTGCCTGCCTGCACTCAAATTAAGACTATCATGTATTGACTGAGCAAGGCAGTTCACCTCTGGCTATGCAGTTGGAAGAAATATTTTAAGAACTTGGTCACATAATGTTCATCAACAAGAAAGTAAAATTAAACTGAAATTATTTTTCTATGCTAAAAATTCCTTGTAATATATTTTTAAATCTTCCTAGGCAGAAGTTTTATCTCACAATTAGCTAAATAATGACAGATAAAGAAAGACAAACTGATTTTTTTTAAAACAAAACCTCACTATTTTAGAAATATTTTGGGCAAACATTTTCTTTATTTAAAATTTAGACCAATAATATCCTCTAAATACAGCAAAAGTAGACTCATGAAAAATACTCAACTGTGTCCTCCATTCTCTTAATGAAAATAACCTCCATTTATAAAATATACATTCAAGAAGTAGTCTACTATGGACAAAAAGTGCTTCACATATGTATGTCCTTAAAGCAATGTTTTTCATTTAGATAAAAACTTTTTGAAAACTCAAATTGCCTGTGGCCAAAATATGACTTCAAGTTTTCTGTTACTTTGAGTATTTGAGGTCACTCACAAAACGTTTGTGCAACTTAGGCCATCCTGAACCATCTTCAAGATACGGTCAATAGTGTTAGGAAAAGCTATTCACTGCCGACATTGTTTGATCAATAAAAAGAAAGACAGAAAAAGAATGAGAAAAGAAAGTACTCATGATTTGCCATCTTCAACTCTGACCTAGTCATCCTCTGCCATCAATGGGATGCTTGGTTATTGAGGACAAAACTTGTTTGTTCATTGGCCTTAAAAAAATATGGTGACTGGCTGCCTTCTGCGTAGTTGAGGAGTTTTGAACATGAGGAATTTTTGCACTTTTTATAATACATAGATGAGCATTGGTGTATTTGGTTAGAGTTTCATGTTTGAAAAGGTATTTTCATGGTCAGGAATGACTTCTGACTTTGAATAGTATTCAACTGACTGATGCCTTCTGACACTGAAGTGATGAATCTGAAAACGTGGATGATTCTAGACAAGGTGGAGACAGACTACATGTACAAAAGAAACACAATGATGTCAAACTGATTGAAATATCTAGCTTTTGCTATGGTGTGTCTGTGAAAAAATAATGAATTTAACAAATTTAGTTTGAGGCATATGGTGGTGATCTTATATTAGAGACGGACAAAGTTATGTCTGCAATTTTTAAAGTCTCACCATCTGTTGTTAATAAAGGGTAAAAAAACAGTTCCATCATTTGATTTTATCTAATACCAATTTTCTTTTATTTCCCGTGTTTGGATTTCAAATTGGATTTTTACCTCACAATATTGGGATGTTCATGACCTTCAAGTTGCCGAAGTAGTGCAATTTCTCGAATTGCACTCATAGGCATGCCTTCTTCCGTGTTCTGAATTCGGATTTTTTTCATGGCCACAAACTGGCCCTCATTCTTAAGGTCTCTGGCCTTCCACACAGTTCCATATGCTCCATTTCCAATCACTGCTACCTCCTCATATGCATTTTCTCCTGAATCGTGGCAAAGTCGGCTCATGATATGTGCATTGAAATGACATTACAAGTGTTTCCAAAAGAGTGTGAGATTTGGGCTGAAAAGTAGAAGTATAGAGGTATAAGTATTCTATTACCTTTTCTATCAATTTTTCATACAAAGTCTGTTATAAAGTGCTTTACAACTTCTATCAATTTATCATACAAATTCTCTGCATCTCCTCATCTAATAAAATAAATCTTACATGTTTTCTAATAAACATAGCTAAATTGAATTGATAATATTAATTCAGTATTTTTGTATGTATCAATTTACATGGTTATACAAAAGGTAACATTTTCATTGAAATTATGGATTGAAGACATGGTCCTATTTTCATCGGTTATTGAATTCTTGGATTGAGGAATGGTCCTATTTTCATTGGTAATTGAATTCGTGGATTAAGGACATGGTTCTATTTTACCTGGCTATTAAATTCATGGATTCAGGATCTAATCCTATTTTCATTCACAATTAAATTCATGGAATCATAACATGGACCTATTTTCATTGGTAAATGAATTCATGGATTGTGGACATGGTCCTAACTTTGGTGAATAATCATTGTTTATTGGGTCTTTTAATTCGTGGTTTCTAGCAACTATAAACTCAACAAAAATTGGTACCCCATGAAAACTAACAACTTCACAGTATGAAAAGGCATTTAGGTTGGTGTATCCTCTCCCATGGACCATTTCCTATGCAAATTCAGAACTGATTAAAACTATTTACTATACAATATTTAGAACTGATTAAATTATGTGTTGGCATGACACAGAAGGAATTTTAATCAATGACATAAGGAGATGTCTCAGTTGCATAGAACTATTTGGGATGCATGTCACTTTTCACATGTCATCACTGATACTAGTCCTGTCAGACTAGGAAAGTTTCAGTTCTTGCCAACACTGCTTATGGGTAGTAAGAGTGAAGATTCAGGGAAGTACCAGCCTGGTACTGGGTTGTTTTATAAGATGCATGTAAAGGATTTAACTGCACATCACCACAAACCTGGTTACATAGTGCCATGTACAAGTTTCTAAATGTGATGGGTAAGATTAATTATTACAATCTTTTGGACAAATGCCTGAGAAATATTATTTTTCAGGTGTTCTATTATTTTCTTTAATCTTTTAGTCAATTTATTTATCCATTTAATTATTCATTGGCTTATAGTTATTTGTTTACTTTGAAGGACTTAACTAAATAGTTGTCCCACAAGTGTACTTTCAGATGGGGTTGAAACATTTAACCATACAATGCAGTGCCATTTTTGTTATTTTTTATTTGTTTGCCTTTTGTTTGTTTTTTTTTTAAATTTGCAAAACATGCAAAAGTAGGCATGCATATTGACAACGTCACTGTTAATTTTCACAAGTATTTCAGTTCCTGTCCTATTCTGAACAAAGGCCATACTGCCCTCAGTCAAGAAGAAATGTCCTTACTAGTAATATTACGAAAGCGAAATTGTATTTTGCGACGAAAATAACACATAAATGAAATGGAACATTATCTTTTAATAATAATAATAACAGTCATTACCAAGCTGCCCTCACATTATTCCTTTGTGTTAACACACCTACCACGCTAACGTTCTGCTTTGCTTTTTTTTTTCTATTTTTAGAACCGCATCCAGTTAAAACATTATCCAAAATCAAGCAAAACAACCCCGCAAATTTTCCGATACCAATTTTGGCATAACAATAAATTTTAGTTCAACAGCGTCAGGAAAATCAAGTAAGAAATAAAGCAAAAATAATGCGACCTACTCCAACTTTACAAAAGTGGCCCACGAGTGAATGAATGGGCCCACACAATGAATGTCAAGATGGAATGTGAAATGTTTCAGCGATTTTTTTGTAAAATAAAATCACAAATCTCAATACCCACCTGTTCAATATGTGCAACGGGTTTCTACAAAAATGATCAACCTATTTTTGAAAGAATTCAATATCTCCACGATTTTTTCTGAATTTTTCTTCACACAACATTAAGTTCTTCTCAAACAAGTTGATTCCTAGTTTACGCGTGTAGGCCACCACTGGTGGTACACAGAAATCTAATTGGCTGGCGAGTTAATTATGCATACTTTCACGGAAGATCAAAGGTCGATTGGATTAGTCCATTTTATAAAGTAGGGGATATTTGATCTCAAACTTGTATTTCACTATATCTTTTCAAACTGTTTGTAAAATTTCTCCATAACAAAATAACCAAAATACTAGTTCATACTTCCAAACAATCAAATAGATACATCAGAGAGAGAAATCTCCGATTGGTCTCCAAGTTATGAAACCGATAATATTCAATTGACCTGAGTTAGGAGCGACAAATATTAAGAAAAAAAAAAAAGAAAAAAAAGGGAAATCACTCCTCGAAGATTATTTTGATGAATGAATGCTGTCTAACAGATAGTTGTTGAAATTATAATTACCCTACAGTTTCCATTTCGAAAGGAAAATACTCAATAAGCATTTCTCTGACTATACAAGATGTTGTAACTTTGGTTGGCTTGATAATTACTGTAAATCACCCAGCGTAATGCGAGTATATCAAGGATAATGGAGTTAAGTAAACTGCATATATCACAATTATTACTTTCTAAAATTGATTCAATCATATAAGTCACAGCTTTCATTCAAAAGTGTCTGCAAATGTTGAAATTTACAAATATTTAAGATGAAATATAATTTCATGGTGATGAATGAGTGTGGCCCATACATACCAATAGTAATACCGAAAACGCTTTTGTGACCTTTATAAAAGCTGCAATCCGTCAATAGCTGACTCTCGATCGATCGATCGAGAGAGAGAGAGAGAGAGAGAGAGAGAGAATTACAAATATACACCAAACAGAACGGAAAGTGTTCTCCCAGGATTCTAGAGGAGAATGCTTGATAATATGCTGGCAAAATTAATATTTAATACAAATAATACTATCAGAAAGGTTAGAGAATTTTTAAAGTATAATGTTTGGGTGACATGTGCTTAGTTGTGATAGCATATGGACTGATACGTGCAGGCAAGGCGATAGTTGCCGTTTATCCGCGGACCTGGAATAGAAACTCCTTAGAGAAGGAATTAAAACTTCTCTGACCTGAATGATAATACTCTTTGTGTGTGTGTGTGTGTGTGTGTGTGTGTGTGTGTGTGTGTGCACGTGTTTATATATATATATATATATATATATATATATATATATATATATATATATATATATATATATATATATGAGACAATTACCACCTTTATATGACTTCTTATTCTAAGTTAGGTCATTCGGACAAAGTTTAATTAATTAATCAATTAACGTGTTATATTTCTTGGACAAGCCTGTAGATTGTGATAATATAAAACCATCCTCGCCTTCATATTGCCTCTCTTTAATACATTATATATATATATATATATATATATATATATATATATATATATATATATATATATATATATATATATATATAGCAGTGTCTATTGGAAATGTCCATTGATGAAACTTAATAATACATCAAGTATACAACAGTAAATCGTCCCTGAAATGGGAATCAAGACTGTTCTTACCTTGATTACAAATTTACATATATTAAGCTAATTGTTTGGTTCACAGTATGTACATAATATCTAGACATTTGATGTGAAATGATGTAAGTTTTGGATAATCCAAAGATTATGAACACCTGCTCATTGACATCCGTAAAATCTGTTCTTGTAACCTACATTCAAGGCCGTATGGGACTGAAGATCTTATATAATAAAAAGTAAAGGTTTTAAAAACAACGTGGAAAAGTTAGTTATTATAAGCAAAGCTAAATATTCCATTTTAAAAAATCACACACACCCTACCCCCACCCACAGGGGCTCGTATAGTTGCTTACAATTTACCTGTCATACGTGTACTACACAATAACTATCATATAGTACATGTATGATGGGTAAATTGTATGCAACGATACGAGCCCCTGCGCCCCCACCGCACCACCTTTGGATAGACCTTTTTCTGTACCCTTTCTCGTGTTGCATGAAGCCTATCGCAAAATAGGGGCGGTGATACGGTATATCATATGGCCATACAAATATAGATATATTCGTCATACGTATTGCTGTATCCATACACCTTCAATCTATAATATGCTACTACATCTCCGGAACTAATATGTCAAGTAGTCGTTTAGTTGCCAGTAGTATACGTATTGGACGGTCTAGGTCAACCAAAAGGCGGTCTTTTTGTTTTTGTGTTGCTTTATGGGGTGGGGATGGGGGGTTTGGGGAGGTTGTTTTTTGTTTTGTTTTTTATTATGTTTTGTGGTTTTTATGCTCTTTTTTGTTCATTTTTTTGTGTTGTTTTTTGTGGGTTTTTTGTTTAATAGTTTTTCTTTTTTGTTCTTTTTTTTGGAATGTTTGGGTGGGTTTCTATTGGGGTTTTTTGTTGTTTTGTTTTGGGGTTCTTTTTATGGAATTTTTTTTTTTTGTTTTTGGGTTTTTTTTTTTTTTTTTGGTTTCTCTTTTCTTCGATTTTGTTAAAATAAAGAGAGTTCTAGAAGCAATAATAAAACAGAGTACTGAATAGTATCTCAGCTGCTAAAAATAAACCACGTCTGTTTACTTTTTAAATATTTTACAGATATTTAAAATAAACCAAGTACCATTATAGCATTAACAATGGCAAGAACAGTCAGTAAAGAAGCTGCATCTTTAATGATGGAATACACCTGCTTCCGCTGGTTTGTTGCTAGTGAAGCAAGGCAGTATAAATGGGTTCATTCGCTTTGAATGAAAGACGGTCTAGAGTTAAACAAGGACCATTGGTTGGAGTTGATAATATTTAAAATTACAGGGTACGCGAAACAATGAGTACCATAAATCTCTAGAGAACGGCATTGTTATGCTTACATTACTTCCAGGACTACTGGATTTTCGTTTCTTTCTCAGACCTCCATATAGGCTGTGTACAGGATCTACTTGACAAAAATCTAGAAGTAATTTTGAAAAGAACTAATTTTATGTTTTAGTCTTTCTTCATTTATTAAGTCTTAGCTCATAATTTTAAATACATTGGAAGACCACAGTTGTTTATTGGCAACGCTTGTCTTGAAAAGACCAAACGGAAGCATATATTAAAATTTACCGAATAAAATAAATATTACAGGGAGTTTCCGCTAGGCACGTACAAAACGATTGAAATTTAAGCCAAGAAACGTACGATAGATTTTACTCGTCAAGGCATTGTATGTGCTATGTTGGGCCACTTGAATAAATATGATACTCTGGAAAATAAATTCGCAGCAGTTTCAGATATATTTTGTGATAACACAAATTTACAAATAGCTCATTGATGAGAACATAATTAACAACCGAGATGAGGCTACGTTGACACCGGGAAAAAGAGTTATAATTTAGAGATAAAATAATGCTATCACAAAGCAGTAATAAAGTTTTCGCCTTTAAGATTCAACATATTATGGATGGAAATACTACTTTGTTTAAGGTATATTCATCAAGATTTCCACAAGACAACTGAAAAAAAATCTAAAGGAAAAAAAAAACGGAACGTGATGTTACACGTGATCTAAAGGAAGCATTGGATTTCATTACGTTGTGGAGACTATAAAGTCACTATAAAGCACTTGCATTTCGTTCGAAGTAGGAGCAACTTGAATTCAGATACACAGCAGTGTAGCATGTAATTTAAAATCAATGGGAACAGCGCACTGTTCCGAATCAGACACTGTTAAATATGTATGTTGGAGGAATGAAAAAAAAAGTTGTACACACAGCTTGCAGCAATTATGGAAGAAAATTTGACAAAAATAAAAATCACAGCAGAAGCAATACGAAAATCTGAATAACTGTTGTACTATGGAAGGGACAGACTTCAAGTGCATACGTTTGTTACACTCAGGTTTACTTACGGCACTTTATGTATAAAGATAGCAAGGATACTGCTGTGCTACTAAGCGAAGACATTAAATTATACTACTGTCGCTATTACATTAACCTTCATTGTGAAAAATATACATGGATATAAGGTGCGTGAGTAACAAGTGCGAGTTTGATAGTAATTAACCTTTTGTTCATGTAATTGTTTCCTCTGAAAGATATTCCCTATAACTTTCCAAAGTACAAGTGACTGATACCTGGATTTTGTTGCAACGGACAGCATTAACTCTTTACATGTTGTAAATTTTGCGTCAACAACAAGCTTTTACTTAATAATAAAAATGGTGGTCGTAAGATTTCGCTGATTGAAACCGGGGACATATTCAAACCGATACAAGTTAAAAATCGATTATGAACGCAACCTTTTTGTGAAGTGCTCAAAATACATGTTAAGGTTTGTAAAGCTTCTACTAACATAGAACTAAAGGAGGTAAAGAGCTATATCGTGAAAGTTATCTGCAAGAGTGATCTAAATATTGAACAGATAAAGCAGTGGAAAAATAATGTTTTGAAACATATAAAGGAATTCGACGAGCAAATATCTGTGGCAAATATTATCGTATACGAAGTAAGAAATTAATATGAATTTTAAGTATAAATTATGTTGTGGTATTTTCCCCATAAAGTCTTACCACTGAAATGAATTCTAACAATGCTACAGGTAAAGGAATATTAAAACACTGTGATACGCAATACGTGTTAATTAAAAAAGAATAAAAAACTTAAAAGATAATCTCAAATTAAAATATGAAATTGATTCTCACTTTTCAAAAAATATGTTTTCTGATACCGCCTACTTTTGAATGATAAACCTTACAATGATTGGAAGTTCAGAGGCTGTAAATATTTTCAAAAAGGTTTTTGCCTTTGAGCATTATAGCTGAAACACTCACTATGTCACTGTACCACCTCATTACTTTGAACTAGAATGTGCAATATACAAATAACCGTTGGTACACGTATTGTTACGTGTAGGCTCGTACAAAAATAACAAGAGAAAAGAGTGAAGCCAACAAGCTTTGTAAATTTTAACAAAATAATTTATTTCCCTAGAAAACAATGTAAAATTTGGAAATAGGACTAACGGTTTGTGAATATAATCCAAAATTTAATCCTAAGATTGAAAAATACAAGTCCTATCACTAAACAGTTCTAATAGAATCCGGGTTCGAATCTCGATGAAATTCCAATATGGAGGAGATGACGTCAGATGTCTGTACTGATGGTAACAGATCCTCGATTGAATCACAGTTTATAATGTTTCCGTTAAACTCCAGACTAAATTTCCACTGAATTTCTTTCTCCTAGAAATCTTTTTACAAAAAAGTACACTTGTTTAGTTTTCTAGAGAATAAATTATTAAATTCCAAAATATAGAAAAACTTAAGAACAAGCCGGCATCAACAATATAAAACACCTTGTACCTTCAAAGTGTTAAGAATACGACTAACTGAAACGCTCTCAGAATGGGTATTAAACCCAACTAAAACATCATCCCATTCCCGCGTGATAGGTCACGTGGTCTCTTAACACTTGAACAACGCAATATAAAAAAAATGAAATTTGTCACGTAGCAAGAACAGCCCTATCTAAGAACCAAATTCTCACGCTGAAAATATATTTAAAAAAAAGAAAGACTGTCTACAGTCCGGCTAACATGCGGGCCGAAATGACCTTGGAAATAGCCAATCGTTATCACTCGATGTTTACAAACTCTGTGAACCAAAGTGAGTTAAAATAGTGCTAATGTAATACGTTTTACGTTCTAAACAAACTGAATTTACTGAAAAAAATATTGAATCCCGTGAAAATAATCATTACAATAAAATGTAATGAAACAAAAATAAAATAAAAAAGAATTTTAAAACTAACACACAAGTAATGTATTTACATATTCGTAACACTATGAATGAGTAAATGAATGCATATGTACAACATTCAATCTGTCGAAAATATATTTGTCTAAACGAAGCAAAATTTTGATTTAAATTTTCAATAACAAGTAGATCCGTTTAGCAGATGCATAGTTGGACGTTATCACCTAATTTTCTCAAATTCATTATTTGAGGGTAAAATAGCAAAGCCTTTTTAAAGATTTACGTAAACTAGATAATCGCAGATTTAAAGCATTTTAAAATGTTAGGACAAATTCAGACATAATGGAATGGACAGTGAAATTAATTGAATATGTAGGTATGGGCATATGAAGAAATTTAATTTCGCAGGTATATACAGGTGTGGCAAAAAATCCAAGGTGGGTCAGGCAAAAGTATAATTTCATTTCCTTACACATTCAAAGGAAAGTGTCGCAAAGGCTTTGTATTAGCGATGCAAATATGGTAACGTGCATCATTATTATATTATGGATCTCATCTTAAACAAGCAACTACTTGTTGGGTATTTTTTTTTTTTTTTTTATTTTGGAGGGGTGAATAAAAGTATTTAGGACTGAAGCTAAATTTATATGTTTATTAAAAGAACAAGTTGGAGTTGTATTAAATGCAACGATGGCAACAGTTAAGTAATAGTACTCATCGGTAGGTTTAGCAACAATGGCACGGTTTCTGACTTAATGGTATTGAATCGTTATGCATAACGATCTTGCAGCACGATTTTGGTCATGACTATGACTGTGACCTTCAGTTATGGGAGTCCGTTAAGTTCAGTTAGGAATATTTAGCAGTTAATTCGTAGTCACAGTATAAATGACATTTATTGCCTTATCGTATCAATTAGTAGCATTCGGTTAGTGACAGTTTGTAACAGTGAGTTACTTATACTTTTCACGATCTAGCCTGTTATTCCTAATCAGCGTAAACAGTATCCTCATCCCACAAGGTAAATGTGGAATTGAACACTTCATGCATAAAGCAAACATTCAAACTATATAGCTCAATTTGACATTCAAAGCAACAAATCGACAATTTAACACACAGGATATGAGAGAGACACAAACAGGGTACGCAACTGCATGAACTACACTTTAGGCAAACGAATTAACACTGGTCATTATCTTGTTTAGACAATTTTCTTTCCTTTTGACCAATTACAGGAAAAAAGAAGGAAGTGTTTAAAGATTTATTTTTATCTAATGATAGAGCATGAGAAATTTGTTGAAACAGAAGGGGTCTAAAACAAAGGGAAATGGAATTAAAATCAGAGCAAACTGAACATTATGAAAATAAAGACATGAAAATGAGAGTATAATGTAATTTTGTAACACTGTCTATATCCATATTTCAGGTGCTTATTGTTATCGGCTATTTCATTGGAGCAATCGTCTAAAAAATTGTAATAAGCAATTAAAGTGAGAACAAACAATAACCAAAAAGTCAAACATCTGAGACTGTTCAATGCAAATCAATAGTACAACCTTGCAATAAATATTTTATCCCCAAAATGTTGTAGATTTTATATATTTTAACTATCAGATAAAAGAAAATATATTTACAATGAATCATTGGGCACAGTTTAACCAGTTTCATTTAGCAAGTTGCTGTAACATCCACTTGGTTAAGAGAAAAGGCAGCCGTCTAAAATGTCTATCGAAGCAACATTTAAATTGCATTTACCTATTGTTATATTCAGAATGATAATATACTATCAGTTATACACGGATTGATGTCGTATGCAATTGTGTTTTAGCTCAAATACGCCTAATATCGTGTTTTGTCAACAAAGTTTTGTTTCTGTAACTTTTTGTGCAATAATTGCAACGTTTATTATCTTACAACAATTATGTAAAGAATTGCTTTTCCATCTTCATTTTAACGACGATTGATTTTGGTTCTTATATACTGTTAATTTCGTAGAGGTTTACTTTGATACTACCTGTAAGCATGTGAGTAGATGATGTGCATTGCTTTGCACAAACTCTCCAGTACAACCATTTAGGTCCATGCAAATTGGTTATTTTGTGTCCTCTTCTAATGATGATTTTTCTTGTACACATACAACAAGTATTGAAGTCTTCTTTATATTATTTAATCGATACATATTTTCAGTATATGTGTTCCTATTGTTTAATTAGTACGTGCCTTTAACATTTGACATTTAGAAGTGTGTAATGGGGATTTGTGATTCTGGGCATTGATCTCGGTCATGGCCTTATATAGCCTATAACATGATGATTACTAATGGCACCGTCACACTGGAGTATAGGTACCATAGGGTAGCAATAAATAAAACAATTGCCACACAACAAGAAAAATATAAACCAAAGACGAATTATAGTGATTTACTTTAATGATTTTGTTGATCACTAATGCGCAAAAGTCAGTAACCTTCTATTATGATACCTATACTAAATATAAGTTTTCAGTCAGGTTTTCGGGAAAGAGAATTTCGCACAAAGAAACAGAAACTATGGATTCAGTATAAAATAAGAGTAAATCTTTTGAGGTCGTCGGACTTAATTGTACAAGCGGCGAGTATTTACTCTTTGGTATATCATTTCTTGTTACAGACTGAATAATCAGTATGCAGTGATTAGGACAAATACCTATTTAAACATGGAAAGATATTTCACGAGGATCTTTCTGCCATGATTCCTGGCGATCGAATTGCCATAGGCGACGCAACACCGGTTTTGCAAATTAATTTCAAAGGTAAAAAGTATTTTATAACAAACGTCCGTACAATAAATACTAAACGCTGCAAGTACATTTAAGACCATATATACTTGTTAAGGAATCCACTCACCAACAGTAATATACACCGTTAAAAATATAGACGATTATATTCTTGTAAACACGAATGATTATTATTATTAGAGAAATAGAATTTGCAAATATATAAGAAGTTCAATGGCATTAGGACGTAATAGGTATAAAGGTGCATTCATGGGTAAATATGTACTTTGTTGCAGAACTATTCATTATGAATACTGTAAATGACATCTGCTGGTGTTACATGTTGATACAGGTGCTCGACCATGTCTTAAATGCGGCTGGAAATAGGAATCAAAACAGGTAATCCACTTTGCCGACTATGTGGATCTGTTCGCGAGTTTTATTGTGCACACCGTAAAAAACTAGAACATACTGTTGTAGAAATACCTGACAATATAGACACCGTTGAAAAGCATATAATAACGTCGATGAAATAATACGTCACGCTTGAGTTGATTGCAGTCTTTAATCCCGGTAGATTGAAAACTTATTTAATAGAATTTCCAATTAGAGAAACATATTGTGTTTCCTTATATAAAGACATACCAAACGTAATTCAACTAAAACAATTTGCGGAACAGCATGGGATATAAATACCAAACCGTGTATGAAAAACAAACTTGTATTATTAGGACCCCATAATTGCACAATTAAAGAACAATTTTCCTACATATTGAAAAATGCTAACCGTGCATCAGTTTAAACAAATTGTGTATCAGCGTGGAATGTGAATACCAACTCGTATACGAAATGCCGACATACTTGAATTATTGGGATTTCAAAATGCATCACCGCCAAAATGCAACACTGGTCAATTACAACCGCCTGCAAACGCATCGGTGCAACAACTGAAACAATTTGCACATGAGCGTAATATACGAATATCAAGAGGTGCAAGAGAAGCAAATATACGTGCATTAATAGGTATTACAGTTGATGGGAAACAAAATACATGTCATTGCAACTAGAGCCGCTGAATTTGTTCGCGAATAAGATAGTCGAGGTTATGTTGTACGTGCCATTCCTACTGATGCAGTTGAAAAAGCACAACAGTTACAAGCATCTGAATTTAATTTTCAAAACCTCGCAATTATCAAATATGAATCCTAAGATGATATCGGTGTTACAACGCTCTTGTAATGCATGATTTAACACGGACATTGCTCTTCAACTGCATTTAATTATGCATTATGGATTTAAAATTGTAACAAAGTGGATTTACAGCGGTGATCGTTCAACACTAAACCGTAACGACCCCTAAGATATTAATGATGAAATTAACAAAGCAAACGCAACGATAGATGTGTACAAGTTGGAGTGCACATTTCCCCATACCAAACATTTTGTGGATCAAGTTATATTTCAACAACAAAGTCTATGCAACCGCGGACAGTGATAAAAGTAGCAAATGATGATGACAGATGTTTTGAATGTGCAATTTTGTCGTCGTTACGTCCAGCGAATGATAATAAAGATCGACCAAGGAAATATGTGCAATACTACGCAATCATCATGACAGGATTCAAAGTCGAGGTGTCATTATTTGTGGATCAAAAATTGTCCACGAGTGGTATACCACCATAGTAACCACAAGGGCACAAAATTTCCATGAAAACATCGCATGTATGTATTTAACACCCAACATCTACTTGAGGAACATGAATTTTATTGTGGTGTAATTAATGAAAAACGTAGTTTACGACTATGCCTGAACTTGGTAAAAAGCATTGAAATTACGGTGCAACAAGAAATGAAAGTACACTATATCATTTATGCTAACATCGAATACCATAAAATTCATGTGAACGGCATGGAGCAATAAAACAAACAAATGCAACACAAGTTGCTGAACTGTTGCACTGTTGTCAGATGTGATGGGAACTCTAAGTTACCAATATTATATCGTGGTAAGGAATCAAATGAGATGTTTCTTAGGTCGGTTGAATTTACAGCAAAATGGGTTCGGCATCGGCTGTACTCACCCATTTACTTGATTGTGACAAGTGAGCTTATCATTGATTTTTCTGAGGCCACTCATTGATAGATTTGTGATGGTGCTTTTAATGAAACTGAAAGTGCAAGAAAAATTCGTAATCCATGTCACATCACCAGTGCATATATATAAGCTGTACACAGAGCATATAATTTACAGTTAAGAATTAAAACTAAACAAGTTTCATAATCTACGTGGATATGAGGGCTACTTAATAATGCAAGCAGTCACATTAGCGTCAAAGGCGCCAATGAGTGTTATTCCAAACAAAACAGTAAAAACAATACATTACGTTTAAACTCGGACAATTACAGTTCATCGATTTATTACAGCTTTTAGATTCGTCATTGGACAAGTTAGTTCGCAGTTAAGCGGCCAAAACTTCAAAATCATTAGTTGTTGTTGTTGTTGTGGGGCTTAACGCCATTTTTCAGCACACGATAGGGTATACATGGCGGCCAGTATTAATGGTGGAGGAAGAAACCGGGAATCCGCGGAAAGAACCACCGACCCACGAGCAGCTACTGGCAAGCTTTCTCACATATCCAAAATCATTAGTCGGTATTGTGACACTAACACTGACTTGTCAACCAGAAAGGGTGTGAACCCATAAGAGTCCATGAGTGATTAGGACAAGTTTGTCGAAACTCAGTTACCACCTGTTGACGCGTTTTATTGTCACTGTCGCTTAAAGGCATTTCAGAAAAAGTTTCTTATCATGCAATCAACGCTTGGTCCGCATTTGATTGCTAAAATATTGGTGACTACACGAACTGTATTTGCACACCGATATATTATTACTCGCTGGTGTATTTGAAATATTTCGTGACACTGCTATATAAGTTAGACCCTGCACATTATTTTTCATCGCCATGAATATCATGGGATACACTTTTATCAAAAAATCAAAGTCGAGTTTCAATTGTTGACTGATATCGATATGCATTTGTGTATCGAGAGCTCACTTCGTGGCGGATTGTCAATGGCTAGTCATCGATATACGCTTGCAAACAACCCAAGCAGAAACGGATATGACCCCTCTGCTCCAAATAGTGACATCATGCATCTTTGACGCCAATAATCGTTTTGGGTGAGTGATCATGCAACCGTTACCTATTGGTGGGTTTCAGTGGATTGATCCTGCATATATTGACATAGAAATACACGTATACGATTACAAAAGCAACAGCGACCACTGATACTTCTTTGAAGTTGATTTGGAATACCCTGAAGAAATTCACCACATCCATAACCTTAGGAACCGAAGCGTATTCAGTATCTGATGAATTTCTGTCACCATATCAGTGAGCAATCGTGAAAAGATCAGATGTATATTTACTGAATGACCAAGCTTGTTCCAAATCGCAGGACCAAACACAATTTTGTGGTGCAAATACGAAATATGCAGTTGCATTTAGGATTAGGAATACGTGAAATTAAATTCCATCGAAAGCTTGGATTTCGCCAACAAGCTTGGATGGTCCCATACATTCCAATAAATACAGCTTGGCGCACACAAGTCACAAATGATTTTGAAAAGATTTCTTTAGATTAATTAACAATATCCTATTTGGCAAAACAATGGAGAATTTACGAAAACGAATTCGAGTTGATCTTGTTAGAGATTGTGAACATGATAGGTTTCTAAGGCTTTTTACTAATCCTGCATTTGAATCCCGAAAAGTATTTAATGGCGGTCCTAACGTTGTTCATAGTAAAAAGCAAAACTTGAGTAAAACCAATCTTTGTTGGCTCGTCAATACTTGTCAAAGCTGCTCATGTATGAGTTTTATTACGATTAAAGAAAAAACGTTTTACCATGATGGTGTCACAATGCTTCATACCGATACCAACTCGTTGTTGATGCATATAACCACCTATGGTGTTTATTCAGATATCGCATCTAACACACTCTCGAGCGAATTTGACAACAGCGATTATTTGAAAGAACATCCGTTGTAGGCAAATTCAAAGACAAATGCTCAGGTAAACCAATCGAAAAAATACGTGGGACTTCGATCTTACAATGTACTCGATCGTGGAACATTAAAACGGCAAAAGGTGTTCCACAAATTATTGTGCAAAAGGACCTCAGGCAAGATACGAATGTGGAATGTCTTCGCGAGCGATGTAAATTCACACATGCAGCAAATATGATTATGTCACAGAAACATCATGGGTGTACACCCATGTGCCAAAGTGAGTTTCGATTATTGCCAAGCAATGGATATTTCCAGATGGTATTACCACTTACAAGTTTGGTCATCATGCAATTGTGAGTTACATATTGATTGATCAAAAATGAATCTTAGTGGTAATTCCATATTTGTCGGAACAACTTACTATTTCTCTTTCACAAATGATCTGCTAGGCTGAACTGCTCATTCATTTACATGTGCCAAACAATAATGCTTTGGTTATCGTAGAAAATCAATTCTGTTTGAAAATGTAAGTAAATAAATGGAGTTAGTTGCGCCAGGTTACCTGCCTTCTAATTCCATTGTGCTTATAAATAGTGAACAAATTTTTTCCATGCATTTCTAGCTGATTTGCTTGTGAAATGGCGGCAGGGCCTCCAGCGACAGTATTTTGTCAAAATGCAGATTTTAATCCGATTATGCACGTGATTTCATTATGTAGCACATATCTAACTAGAGGAGTGCTAAGGTCGTATTAATAATTTTTGTTTGTCGTGATGTCCGAATAACCGTTAGGCAAGGGTAGGGTTAAATCGGTCCACAATTGGCTTGGTCACGATGTATATTTATACGCCCGTCATGAACACGCACTTATTGTTTTGCTAATGATGCAGCAACACATCTGAGAAATTCTTTACCCAGATTAGCTTGTAATAATTGTGGCCATTCGCGTACATAAATGCGTTTAAGTGCATCAGTGACATTTGCAAAAGCATCAAAATCGTTAATGGCTCCTCTTCTTAGGTGTCTGCTTGCGACATCGACAATGGTTAACCCGCATTTATATGTGCTCATTTGTGCGCCTTGATCACGTACACGATCAAATGGAAGAAATAAGAGATCAGTCTGATGAACCTCATTAGGTATTTGGACATCAAGTCAACTACGTGAAATCTTTTCTTGGCATTAGTAGGTAAATTTTCCACAACGCTCTATGAAGCATACAATTACATTTGACGGTGGTGGTGAAAGGACCAGAGCTTCTATTAACACGCTACATAGGTGGACCAAAAAGATCATGCCGGTTTAGACACTAACGTGTATTACGCGAACGAGTCTCATCCATTTAACAATCATAATAATCATATTAATGATCATAGAGAAAGCTCCTCTTTCCGCCAGTGTTGTCAGTGATATCATAGCAGAGTATGAAAAGAGAAACCGTAAAGTTTCTTTTGTACACCAGGAACTAATTCAAAATATTATAACAAGCCATGAAAATGTCAAAGATATGTACCAATCACGACAAACTGCACGAATAGATCTAACAGTGAGCTTTGAAAAAAAATCGCACCACTGATTAAACCGACAAAAGAAATAGCGTCCAAAACCGTGGGAAATGCGGAACAAACAAAGTGAGTTGCTGACACCACTGCAGCAATGATAGGAGCACGACGACAACCAGGTCCAATTAGATCTGCACCAGAACAATTATCACAAGTACAAAAACATTCGAGGAAATGCAAGAAGAGGATGGAGTGGCTTTGTTAACCTAGATTTGACAACAGCATATCGCACTCATTCAATTGCATACGTGATACCATTTAATCATTTATTGTATTTTGACTCATGTGGACATGCACCACCACATGAAGATGCTGATTATTTAACCAGACGCGGACATCTACCATTATTTTATTCAACTCTGCCTAAGTAAACTCGCATTGGACGACGCCATATGTGGTCATCTTTTTCTTAAAGCGTTGCATGCAATGGAGCGGTTACCAAGCCCACAAACACTTACTGATTTTACATTTCCGTTTAATATTTTGAAATGTCTATTAATAGTTACTGTCGTTACTCTGCTAGACGCGGTGCTGATGTGGACCTGAACAGTTTTGGTACAAAAGCTTATTGGACCGAGTTTCCCAGTTGGGTTATTTTTTGTGTCGACCCTGGTAAGCTTGTGATTTTTCAAGATCGAACCGGTAAACTGCCAACATCTAACGTGGACATTCAAGATATTGTTTTAAGTTTGAGAGAGGTCGTTGCAAATAATGTTGCCGTGATTAGTTAAAACGGATTAATCAAGGTCATGGGTGGTAAGACTAAATTGACAACACATGCAACGTTGCTTTATTGACAAACTCCAATTCGGCATATCAAATGTTACATTCGATGGGTTTCATCGCAGTGGTAGTAATTTTACTGCTGACAGATCACGGTAATATTTCTTTATAGTGCCTACGACTGCTATCACATGTGGGTATCTTAGTATTAAATTACTTGCACAGATAGTCTTGAAGACAGAATAATGGAATCTAAGGATTTAATATTCTTGTTAGATCACAATGACAAGTCACCTTTTCATTTGCAGGCTCATTTCAGATCAATAAAAGTGAAGTAACAGAGGTACATAAATATAATTATCACGGATGATGGATACTTAGGCGTCTTTAGCGACCATGTTTAAGATAAGATTTATCATTATAGACATGAAAAATTCTGACCGCGGTGATGAGGTTGCGGAATTTACCGACAAAGAGATTCATGACCTTACAAAACATGCCAACATCAATGGTAATTTTGTTCCATTTGTGGACGAATATGTGCTTAAAACCTATAACATTATTAGACCCTAGTATGCATTCAGATATAACCTTGTTAAAGGCCAAATAGAAATCAACCGTTGGGACAACACTGATGTACCAATACCAACTCGAAGTCAGCTTGGAATCTTTGCATTAACTCGTGAAAACACCCAACCGTTGATTGTACCACCAGGCATTTAATCACTCCAAGAGTATTTCTACAACGAGGAAGTGGAATTCAGCGCTGTATCCACCCCTGTTACCTTTCTCAACGAATATGTTAAACGAACATTAACTAAAATGATAGAAGAATGAACTCCACTGTTATTCAACAAGGACGTATTTGTTCGGGTACCAGTTACCGGACGACAAAGAGAACGTTCGCTTAATAAACCAAGCACGTGTGTAACCAGTATATTTCTAAATGTCTGTAATGCTAAGCCTCCATAACGTAGGATTGTTGAATACTTAAATAATCTTAAGGCAGAGATTTTTTTATGATTGTATGGCAGTCGTGCCAGTAAAACAAGTGGAAAAATGGTAATTAGTTAAAAGTGCTTGTGTTTATTGCATCCGGACCTAATGAGTCTGAACAGGGTCTGCATATTGTGCAATTATACAACGCGATTACATTAACAATAGAAGAACTATGATAGACCCTCAATGTTACTGACGTGAAAAATATTAGAAGAGGAACAACAACCATGAAATAGAAAAGGGTATGTTAAGTCGTAGATGCTATCTGTGGTCTTGCCGCAACAGCTACTATATTGGTCTCGGTGTGGCAGGAATCACGGCAACGACTATCGTCATAGGTGCGCTAATTTTAACTATTGCTGGGGCTACCTGAATAATATCCAGTGTCTCTGGTGCTCCTAACAAAAAAAAATTCCATACGATTACATTCACGAATACGTATATATTCAGAACTTATTGCAGCAGCACAAAATAGTTTCAATACGATTAGTAAACTGTACTCAGTAGCTATCCAGGATAAACCAATTTGTATGACCGAGTGCGAGACTATGTTGGAAATGGAAAATCACATACAACTCAGATCACAAATAAGGAACCGTGTAGTTGCTGATTAAAGACACTGAAAGTCGACTAAATTCCTTAAAAAATAAAAAAAAATAAACATAAATACCAAAAATAAGCATGGTATTTGTCACGTTAGAATCTGAAAGACATCTTCCATTTTAGTGTCACAATGTGAGTTTTGTCGGTTGCTAATACAGGTCACCGCTTTCTATACCCCAAACCTGCTCTCTTGAGTGGTTTTATATTTCTCTTTCAAGGATTATAACCTGCTGGCTTCGCATGCACAACTGACTTTTAACCAGTATAAATAAAAATCATGGTGATAGACGGCTGTGACCTATATCAATGCTAAAAATTCAAAAGACCCTATATGACCGTTATCATATTTTTGCAAAAGACACTCTCTCTCTCTCTCTCTCTCTCTCTCTCTCTCTCTCTCTCTCTCTCTCTCTCTCAACAATGAATGGAGCAGTCATCTCTAGAGAATATATATTCAGTAGGTGGTGATGGTGTGAGCTCTCCCACTTCTTATGGTTTTCGGTTAAATTCCCGGACTGAGCAAACAATAAAATAAGCTATGACATTCATGGATGAAATAATAGAGATAGGAGAAGAGATCTGGAATAAAGCTACACGAGCACCCGTATGTAACATATAAAAATTTAACCAATTATATAAACAATATGAAATTGAATATGGCATTCGAAAGATTTAATTTCTCTTAGAAATAGAGTTACAAAAGTTATGCGAAATTCCATTGGCCCGTCTGTTATACTGATAAAACAAATTTCATCATATAATCGTGTGACTATTCGAAGTCAAATTGTCAGCATGTCAGAATCACCTGGTTGCTTCCGGTCTTTTCCAAATCACCGTTGGTGATAGGTTAGCGTAGCGTTGCCATGTTTCTTCCCCCCCCTCTCTCTCTCTCTCTCTCTCTCTCTCTCTCTCTCTCTCTCTCTCGCGCGCGCGCGCGCGTCTGCGGGTAACCAGTTGTCTTGGTTGTAGACTGTCCTCTTTTCCACTCTCAGTATAGGTATGGAGCTTTTTCTCCCTTTAAATAAAAATAGAATACTGAACCTAAATAGGTGCCATGTTTTTTCTTCTCTTTTCAAAAATATTCTCACTCTCTTTTACGTCAGATATCGTCTTACGAAATTCAACAGAACTAAACTAGGGTCATTTCGCAAAGTAATACTGATACACACACATTATCATCATAAATTAATGTTTTTGTAGCGGCTATTCGCATTCTTAACTAGAAGTATCACATAATAAGACCTCTTAGATAAACCATCACACCATCTGTGGGCTGTAAATTACTAGCTGACTATGTCAGTCGACACAATTTCCAAATAATAACACCATCGATTATCGATTGAAAAGAATTCACAACTTAACTACACAAACGAATAAATGGACTTCATTCCTTATCGTAACTACATGACTTTGCTAGTTAGCGTTTCATTGACATACATTTCCTGGCACAGAAAAATCAATTCTCACCATACATGATACAAATAATCTCAGACAGATAATTTACTTCTCGCAATTCGTATCAGAAGAAATGCGTCAGTAAAACAATAAAATAAAATAGAGACAAACAGTCAAAGAATTTTTTTATGACAAATCATACAACAATTCGGAGGGTAAATCGGATTCTTTTCATTCTATAAAACTTGGTTATTTCAACACAATTAAATCATCTTTTACATCGCCTAGTGAGCGTGATTCGTATTTAGATTTTTATGTTGACGCGATCACAAAAGAGATATTACATGAGAAGCATCAAAAGCGGTATTATAGTAATATTTCTAAGGACGAAATAAAGTCTTTATATAATCTAATGAGTGACGACAGTATAGTGATTAAAAAGGCTGATAAATCAAACACTATTATTATTATTGTGAATCAGGAAGATTATGTTAAAGAAGTTGAACGTCAATTAAATGAGGAAAATACTACAAACATATTAACGATGACCCGTCAATAGAAATTAAATCGAAAATTTCAACGTGCATTAATGATATCGCTAAAAATAATAATTCCATATATGAGGAATTTGATACTTTCCCTCCTAACATACGTACACCTCAATTCTACATATTACCCAAAACTCATAAAAATCCTGACCATAATTTGCCTTAAATTATCCAAGACGACCCATTATATCAGGTTGTAATTCATATACTGAAAACCTATCCAAATGTATTGATACTGTTTAACAACCTTTAATGAAATCACTTCCGTCATACATTAAAGATACTACTGATTTCATTAAAAAGCTGAAGTCTATTCCACAGCTATCTGATAACTCAATCCTGGTATCATTAGATGTAACATCACTATATACCAACATTCCGCATACAGATGGTATTGAAGCGTGTAAATACTTGATAACAATCCTAATAATAGCACACTATCTAGTGAAGATATTTGTAAAATAATAAAACATATCTTGGAATATAATTATTTTAATTTAATAATACAAATTACATCCAAATAATGGGTACATCAATGAATAATCCTATGGCTCATACGCTTCTTTTTTCATGGGTAAATTAGAAAGAAAAAAAATTCTTCAAAACGAAAAGTTTAATCCATCTGTTTGGTTTAGATTTTTAGATGACATATTTATGATCTGGAACCATTCAACTGAAGAACTGAAAAAAATTCATTGATCGCCTAAATCATTTTCATCCACCGATTAAATTTACTTATACTGCATTTAGTACGCATGTTTCAGTTTTTAGATGTAAATGTAATTAAAAATATTGATACTACTATCTCTACAAATCTTCATGTCAAAGAAACTAATATCCACCAATATGTGGAATATTCTTCATGTCATCCCATGACATGTAATAACGGTATACCATACAGCCAGGCCAAACGACACCGACGTATTATTTCAGACGATTATCAATTACAAAATTCGTTGAATGATTTAAAAACATATTTCCAAAACAGAAATTATCCTAAATATATAATTGATTCTACGCTGAACAAAGCCCGTAATCTTACTCAACACGAGGCTTTAAAAACAGCAAATTGTACAGTAGAGAAAAATATAATTCCTTTCACAATACAATATAATCCTTCATTACCTAATATAGGCCTTATAATAAATAAATATTGGAGTCTTCTAAATTTATCAAATAAAAACATCGTAAAATCACTTTACAACAATAAACCAATTCTTGCTTATAGAAGACCCAAGAATTTGCAAGATTTTCAAATTAGAACTAAACAGAAAGAAAATTTAAAAAAAGACAATTCTCGTCATCTAAATGTAATAGACACCGGTGCTGTCAATGTGCAAACATAAGAGGAAGTACTTCTTTCAGTAGCGCTAATACAAAAGAGGTATTTTCTCTACAACACTAACTAAGTATCAACTGATGTGATTTATTTGATAATCTGTAAATAATGTAAAATGCAATATGTTGGACAAACACTTCAAAAAGTTTCTAAGAGAATGAATAATCACCGCTTTCATATAAAAAGTATAGAGATCCTCAGTTTTCCTCTAATATTTCAATACACTTTAATACCAATAAACACTCCCTACTCGATTTTTCTTTCATGCCAATAGACATTGTGCATGGAGACATGAATAGACTCATAAACAAACTTATTGGATTCATAAATTAGATACTTTGTATCCTAATGGCCTTAATACCAATGCACTATATAAAATTGTATAAAATATTTTATTTTATTTTATTTTAAATTGATAAATTGTCTCTATTTTAATTCATTATTTTTCTGATTCAGGTTTCATCAGAGACTCGTGTATCTTTTAGATCCTGTCATATATATATATATAGAATTATGATGATACATATCATTTATAACGTTACGTAATGACGTAATTGTTATTTTAAAACATAAAGACGTAATCCGTTTCTTTCAAAATATTTTGTGCCTGAACAAGCATTTATTAAATGTGAAACTAGTTGCACAGAATTATCGGCGTTTGTGTTGTTTTTTATCCCAATAAAGAAGAAATGCACGAAATTCTTACGATGTATGATTTATATTTCATACAAAACCACTTAATCCGAATTTATTCATATCAGCGAAATGACATCCTTACAATGCATGAATCATATAACATTCCATGCCACTACTGCGTGATTATTTTCTGAACATAAAAAAAAATAAGCATGACTTTACAACGAATAAATTCAACAAACATACATCAGTGAACAAATTGTATGCAACTGATACAATACCTTTGTGCCTTCCCGATCCCTCGCTCGATTATCATTAGAGAATTCCCTCTATCTCTTTTCTGGTTCCAGGTCTCCCAACTTTCTAGACCCTCTGTCCCCTGGATGATTTATTTAACGAGAAGAGCACTTTTATTTATCTCGTTTAGCCAGCTTCCCCTTTCGCAGAAAACCTCGGACTGACCAATATCGCGAGGGACATTGCTTTAAAACCTTACATTTTGCCGGTGAAACACACATCCACGTTTAGCTTAACCAATCAGGATTACTTTCTCTAACCGCCAAAATTTTAACACTCCCATCGAAGTCAGAATAATCCTTTCTTATTCGCATTTATTAATAACTATTCTGAAAACTATCATTTTATGACACCTATTTCAAATGGCCCAATGTTTCCCAAATTTTTGCTCTGGCTTGTATCAACTCAGTCATTCCCTACACTTAACCCTACTTTGACATATCTGTCTGACCGTTATCGAAATAAATCCAATTCACGTCCCAAACAGAGCAGATCCCATCCCTCGCAGTCAGCAGTTTATTGCAAGTCTAGACCATACGTCAAACTTAATGTTTACATGTCACGCCGACCATGACAGAATGTACTGTGGAATTATCTCTACAAAATATTTTCACCGTTTTATATATATA
>JAECUM010055116.1:0-17666 GCA_016617855.1 Megalonaias nervosa
CGTAATTTCAACATTGCTATATAATAGTGTAATATTATATGTTTAATTGATTGTTTGATCGATAACTCACTGCACGCCAGCTGAACAAACAATTAGAGATATAAAATCCTTATAGTATAATGACACAAAATCTGAGATACATTCGATTGACAGCAGAGGAGCAAGAAGCATATCATGTTCATCCGAAGTATAACTTCTACGCTGGAAATGCATTAGGTTCGGTTATTAACATAAAATCTAAAAAATCTATAAGAAAACCAACACCAGCTGGAATGATAATTTCAGTGAAAGGCGATGAAACAGATATGACTAAAATGTTTAGAAAAGATTTTATATATACTTTGTTCTGCGATGATATTCCAGAAGGACAAAGAGTCTATCGAGTAAATGACTCGATCAGCGATGACAATATTGACAACTTATCTTTACAAAACGAGTTTCAGCCGCACCCGGTCTTTGATTTATACGAGGCTAACGATCGCGGTATTATAAGAAACAGAAAAACTAAAAATGTTGTTGGTGCTATAAGTAATATGGGGTATCTCATGGTAACTGTTAGAGGAACACTAGTCGATCAAGTTACTTATCAGTCTCATCGTTTTGTTTATGAAGTATTTAATGACATCATTCCAGATAATTTAGTTATCGATCATACTAACAAAATTAAAACTGATAATTGTATTGAAAATTTAGATCTAGTTGCACCAGAAGAAAACACCCGACGTGGTATAGGTGGCGGTAATAATTTCAGAAACCCTAAAAGATCAGTTATTTCAGTAAATTTAGAAACTGGAGAAGAAATGAAATTTAGATCAATATCGGCTGCAGCAAAGCATCTTAAAATTCATCCACAAAGAGTAATAGACGTTGCCGACGGCATAACTAAATCAGCAACGTCAATATCAACGTTTGACAGATTTAGTTTTAGATATGATGATTAATGATATTTCGTAATTCTGTCTTAGTAAGACAGCTATGTGCAAATGCCATAATATCATCGCGATCAAATTTTAATGTTATAAAAGCACTTTCATTAAGTTTATTTTTTTCTGCTGCTGTTAGTAATATTTTATGAGAATCACCTTGCATAACAATAACGTCAACGGAATATACACTATAACCTGATAGACATTTTCGAACTGCTTCAGCTAGTTCGTTATAGTTTAATACATTAACTTTTTGATGATATTTTACCTCGTCAGTCATATCTTATAACAATAAATTAGATAAAAATATATTATAACATGAACTTGATTGAAAGACTTGCTGAAATATATGCAGAAGATACAATCTCAAGCGATAAAATCACTAGTGATACAACCACTAGCAACAAAGTTGTCAATGATATAATAAACAAATCTGCTAGTTATAGCGAAGATGATATTTTGTACAACAACGAGTCTGACGATGATGATGAAATAGTCACCGTCGCTGACAGAAAAAATTACAGCAGACCAACAACTGGACGATATAATGTTAAGTATCACATTGCCAAAAAAAATAATAAAATTTAACTTTACTGTTGCCGAACAACAGATATTTTGGCAGCTTATCAGGCCGTTTTTAAATATAAAAATAACTGGCCAGCGAAGAAGTATAAAATACGATTTTATTTTTGCTAAGATATTTAATTTAATGCCAGTTGATAATGAAAGAAAATTACATTTAATTTCGTTATGTAAAACTATCAAATGTAAATCTGTGCTTGTGAAATACGAACAAATTTATAATAACGTTATTGGATCGACTTAGTTGGTACCCAGCTATTAAATTTATCGCTATACCCACGCCACTTGACTAAACTTTTATCGCCTTTTCTCCTAATCACTTTTTCGATAACGAAAACATCTTGTTCAGTTTTCTGAAGTTCTTGTTCATAAAAACTACCAATGATCTGTTCCCCTGCCAGATCTTTTAGCGCGTATGTTACAGGTATTGTCAAAAGTACTTTGTCAACAACAAATACTTCTTCAGTCCAGTTTGGAGTGAATCCTTTTTCAAATGTTTTTTTCGTCAAAGAAATTCTAACTTTATCACCGACTTTAAATTTATGTCTGCGATACATGTTTTCATTTGCAAGAATCGGATTTTTAATTGCGTCGTTTGGCGACATTTTAATCGTTCGGTGTTTCGTGTTATTATACTTGTCCACGATTTGAGAAAGATCATCAATATACCTGTTAATGTTTTTAGCTGTCAAATATTTGTGTATTTTTTCGTTTAGCGTGCGATTAAATCTTTCGACGACAACACTTTTTCCCTCATTCCCTGTAACATACTTTTTAATGTTATTTTGTTCTAGAAACTGCTCGAACTTTTTATTAAAAAATTCTGCTCCGTGATCGGTCCAGATTTTATTTGGTTTTCTTTCTGTACTTGTTATTATTTGTTTCAGTGCATCAGTTATCGACGTTCCTGTTTTATCTGAAACAGGTACACTAAAAGCATATTTACTAAAAACATCGACAACATTAAACAAATATTTCTTATTATCATTAAATTCTGCTAGATTTGACACATCAACTAAATCTATCGCCCAGATATCATCAACGGCATTTGCGACAACTTTACGTCGCGTGAACTTTTTTTTGAGGTTTATGTAGCTCAGACGCTAGATCATCGTATAATTCTTTTCATAGTCCAAGTTTATATTTTGCTCCTATCATTCCATGAACAAATCTTCTATCAAAACGTTCTCGTAGATTTGTTGGCTCCATATCACGTAATTCGTCTAACATTACTTTATCACAACCAGACTTATCTTGCTCCTTGTCCCTGTAACAGATATCGTGACGCATTGCTATTGCATCAACTTGATTGTAAGGTTCTTGTCCTGGCAGTGGATTATCGTTCTCGTCAAGTTGTTTATCAAGAGGATTATAAGGTCCAGTGTATTTATGACCTGGCAATGTCCAACCTCCTTTTGGTTTTGGTAATTTGCCAATAAATTTATGTATATCTATACCTGTACCTATTATTTCTCTGTTGTTACAACGTTGACAATATGTGACAATTTTATTTTGCTCAAGACATAAATCTCTGTCAGAATCGCAGTTGCATATCATTCTATATTTTTAGTCATCTACTAAAATAATCTCCCTGACTTTGTCAGGGGGAGGGCAACCAGCTCCAGACGTTTTCTTTAAAAACATACTTTTTTTTTTTCCACAGATTGCACAAATACTTTTTAGCATCATTCTATTATTTTTTGTTTTTTTCCGTCGTCTCATCCTTATTTTCTGTTTTAGTTTTACATTTGAGACAATATGTTGACATTATATATTTGTAAGTTTAGATAAAATTTATTGCAAGCTTTAGATAGCTTTACAAAAATTAATTGCAATCTCATCATTAGCGTGAGAATGTTGCTTATCAAACTGCAAAATAAACTTTAAAAAATTAGGATCTTTTGACATCTGTTTAATGAACATTATACAATAATATCCGCAAGCAGAAGTTCCAACAGGTTGAAGTTGATTGGACGAATAATATATTATTTTATATTTTTTGTTTATATATTTTTTTACTGCATCGCTCGGAGGAAGTCCAAACGAGTCAAAGTAATTGTTATTATAAACTGCTACCCAATGCGTGCCGGATCCGTCATTGAAATCTTGTATATTTATCACGCATGAACCCAGCGACGGTACAGCGCTGACACCTTTGGTGTTGAGTTCATCTTTAGAATAAACTCCGTGAAATCTAGGAACTGATTTTAACTTATCAAGTATATTAAAGTTACTTAGCGGGGTGGCCGTGTTCCCGGAAATGTTAGACCACGTCCGATTCCTAGCAGATTTGGCAGTAGACTTCCAGCTAGTCCCGCTAAAAGTGGAGCGAACGGAATGATTCCTCCTTGTTTTGTTCGATTTCGTTTTTTCGTTTTCTTTTTTTTCGTTGTGGTTTTTCGTCGATGCGTTGCATTGGGCATTATATTTATCGGTCACATAAAATTAAGCTTTAGACTATTTTCTTTATACCACTACCCTCAACTGCTTTTTTTTTTTTTTTTTATACTGCTCCAGACGCTGCTGCTAATCCTAATGTACCTAACACCGGTAACATTTTTGGTATTATAGTGCTAGCTAGTACTGATAATGCCGGACCAAAGAAACCACCTTCCACCGCAATGCGGTGGGACATCGCTGTTATTTGTGCGGCACTTAAATTTAAAACAAAAGGTTTTTTGCGATCGTATTTATTTGCTTGATTTTTGGTTAACATTAAGTTTGTTAAAATACCCGTTTGAGAGCCAGGATTAACCTTTAATGATACCTTTCTCTGCTTTGCAACAGCAGCTGCTAATTTTTTAACTTGACCATCAGTCAAATATATTTCTTTAACAATATATTTTGTCATCTTATATAACGATTGCAGATTAAACTTATACCGTCATTTTACTTCCAACGGAGTCTATCGTAACAAATTTGTCGCTGATCACTAACGCGTATACGTACAACTGCGCTACTGGAACTGCTCCTAATGTCCAGGTAATTTCAATATCAGCTGTTGAATCAACTAATCTCTCGCCATGTTTGCTAACATCAAAATAAAATATTGGATAAAGTGTACGAAATTCCTCTACTGATATCTGAGATCCATCTTCAACATCTTGATATTTTTGTACTGCGTCGAGTAAATACATGTACGGTCGAGTAACATTTTTATTAGCATCATCTACAAAATTGCATTCTATCGCTCGTTCTGGATACTGCTTCGAATTTAGTCTAGCATATATTCGTCTAACATTAGCGTTATCAAATATCGCATTATTTTGTTCTTGGTTACCACGTCGCGCTTGCTGTTGAAATACGACAAACAATTGTCTCGGCAGTTGTTCGCTTGATGTTGTTGTAACTCGCCATGTGTAGTCAGTAGTATTTGGAACCGCTGTTTGATATATTTTATGTTGCTGAAAATAAATCTTGTTTGTATATTTATCGAGTATGCTATTTAGTTCTGACGCTTTTATGACCGACGGCGTTATTCGTGGCATCCACAACGCAAGTTTGTTTATGATAAACTGTACATCAGCTCCGCCATATTGAAATAGGCAGTCGTTTTGTTCTGCCCGATCTAAAATAAGTGTATGTTTAACTCCACGAAATACTTTATCGTAATCGCGACAAAATCCAAATATTGTACTTAACGGAAGCATCATTGTAATTTGACGTGATCCTTCTGCAAGTGCCTTTCTTTTAGTAAAACCTTCATTATAACGCGGATTTTTTACGTCAATTGAGTTAATAATTATATCTAACATTGCAACGGCATCTGCACCTGCAGCTGGTGGTGTTATACCAAGATTATTACAAGCTGCAGTAAGTGAGAGTCTCACAGCGTCTGCGTTAGCAGCTGCAGCTGGTGCAGCTATACCTAGAGCAGCAGCATTATCAATAAGAAAATTTCTCACAATTGGAAGATCTGCAGCAGCATCAGCTCCGTGTGCTATAACACCTCTCCTGAAAAGTTCGGTTGATTCTGCTACACCACGTCCAGTATCTTTAAACAACATCATGTTCGTTGCAGTTGATCTGGAGTAATCATCGGAAAACGAAATAATATTTAAGATTGTACTTGCAACTTGTAAGTGACTTGAAATATCTTCTACAGTTTGATTAGCTAGTTGATATCTAACACTTTTGAATAAACACCAGCCGTTATTTATAAGAGCTACTTCTGTTCCAGCTGCAATTGCAACAGGTGGATTGGCTACTGTCATAATCTGACCGCGAACTTCTAACATTGCCTTATGTGGCAGTAGAAATACATCTTCGTCTCGAGTATTAAATGTTCTAATACCAGTTTTATTTGGTTCATTAGAATTTTCATCGAGATACTCAACATACTCAAATTCTGTTACAGTGTCATCGGTGTCATAAGTTTCTGCTAAATCAAGATAATTTTTAACAGACATTTTTTATTTATTAGATTATATAAAATTTTATTGTGGCGCTGTTACTTTAGATATTAATTTTTGAATGATCTGCTCGCCTTTTGGTGATAAAAGTTTTTTCGTTGTTGTTATCATAGCTCGTTTAGTTTCTTTCGTTGGAGCGATTTCTGATATAACTTGCTTTATATCAGATGCAGACGGTGGATCTCCTTTTATTTTATCAGCTATTTTTTGTCCAACCGCAGTTCCAGCGGCAGATGCGGCTCCAGTTGCAAAAGCTTTACCTGCGTCTAGTGCAATTGGTGCAACTTTACGCGCGATTCCCGGAACATTTTCAATAACTTTAGTAAATATACTTCCAAAAAACCCTCCTACTATTTTTCTTCGATAAATTTTTTTTCTCTGTTTCATTATATCTGATGCTGTATAATTTTTATTGTCAAATCACGCCTACGCAACACGTAAGTGTAAATAATATGTAACAATTTCGTTGTTCACATCTATTTGTCTCCCCGACTGGTCTGTTAATTGCATTGTTATACTTGATATTTGATTCTCAACTATAAGCGGATAATAGATAATATGACGTGGATTAATTTGCATGAGAGATCCTGGAGGAACTTCTGGTGAGAAACTGTAAATTGTTTGTCCCTTACTTCCTTTTGATGTGTGAGATCCAGATGCAATAGAACAATTGACAAGTATTGTGTTTACTTCTGTTATATTTACTGGCAGTTCACCGTCATATGTAATAGCCTGATCAAGAGCACTATAAACTTTACCAGTGAATCCTATCAGTTGTGAAATACTTTTTTCTCTTGGTTCAAAACCGATAGTCATATTTCTCAGTGTTATCCTAGCTCGTAACGTGTTATAATTCGCTGCCAACTCGAAATTATCAGCCACAACACCAGCTTTTGTTATTATTTCTTTTATAACCCTGTTTAGATCAGATATGTTATAAGCTCCTTGTGGAATTTTTAATCTTCTTGTTATAGATATTGGAGATGCTGTAGCCGGAGTAAATGAAATTTCATCATTGACATCAGTTTTCACGTTAGCCATGGCATTCCAACAAGTGCAGGAAATTAATCCAATCTCATATTGTTTAGCAGGATCTAGTTGTATTGGCGGATTGTAATTTATTGAAAAGTTTGTGCTATTTTCTGTCGTTTGACTCGAGTCGAACAATAGTGTTGTTGACATTTTTTATATTAAATCATTTTATAAAATTAAATCACCTAGATTAAGTCGCGGTGTAAAGTTTCATACTCGTCAGATGTTAATAAATTTTCTGATCTTAGGTGATCAAGTATATCAACAATTTCATTATCAATTTCAACACCAACATTACCAGCTTCTTTTGATGATATTAATAGCATCAATCTACCTATCACTTCAACATTTGATGTAAATATTTTTACACCAGTTCCAGTCTTAATCATGCGAAGATTCTCATTTTCTTCAAACACGTCGTAAAATTTCTTATTTTTATGTTTTCCAGATTTAAATTCCTTCGCTATAGATTTAAAATTAATAGCAATAATGGCATCTCTATAAAGTTTAAAATTTCTTTCAAGATCTTCTGTATAAATTCCTTCTCTTTTAGCTTTATAAATTTCAACAATAGCATCTCTTCCTTTTCTAGCAATATCATCTAATTTTTCAATAATATCATCATATTCTTCTTGTGACAATTTATTGATATTATTAATATCTTCAACGTCGTATTCTCCTATAAAATAATTATAATCGGATTGTGTTATTTCATCTTCTGCTGTTTTTTGTTTTTCATTAATTTTCTTAGTTAATTCAGTTTCCTTTAAAGCTTCTGCTTCATATGTTGGTTCTTCTGATCCTTCATCCAATAATTTTGCTTCTGTAGATAAATTACTATTATGATGGCTAGTATATCGTCTATCTTTTATTTTATTAATAGCTTTAATATAAAGACTAGCTATAATACCTTCTCGGTATAATTTAATGTTGTCATGGTAATTTCTATTTTCTAAAACTATTTCTTTGAGATTTTTTTCACCCTCTTCTTTAATTTTTGTTAATACTTTAATTTTTTCGTCGGCTCTATAATCATCATCTCTCATAACAGCGTGTATTCTTACATTAAAAAAGTTATATTTCCTATCAAAATCTTTATATTCATAATCTCTTATTTTTCTATTGATATTTAATAAATCATATTCAAATCTTTTTTTTTCTTTCTCTTTTCCCTCTTCTAACTTTTCTTTAATCGGTCTAACTATTACTGCTTCCGCTAATCTTTAAGTAAAAGTGGATTATTTAATGATAGTGTTAGTTCAGCTTGTCTAGCAGCAGGGTCAGCTATGTTTGCTACAATAGCTTCAACTAATTTTCTTTTTTCCTCATCAGATCTAGCAATAATTCTTCCAGCAGCTGCTTCTTGTTGTTCCTTAACTAATCCAACCAAGCCTTTTTCTTGTAGTTGCTTAAGTTCTTCTTCTGATAGTGGTTTAGTTTCAGGTTGTTTCCCAAGAAGTGCTTCAGTAACTGGTTTGAAAATCGTAGCTGTTGTTTCTGCGGCAGTTCCCTGTCCACGTCGTGCTTGTTGTACTCTTTGCTTAAACGCTGCTTGAGATTGAGCAAGTTTTTTCAGATCTTCTATATGTTTTCTATATTTTGCTCGTTTGTCCATAATTATTATATATAAATTTTATAAAATTGAAACGCCTTACTGTAAGTAAATGTTAATACAACAGCGAAACATTTTAGGTGGATCATGTGTAAGTTTATCAAATAAGAAGAAGTTATATTTATCTTTTGTAGCTTTATGATAAAGTTCGATAAATTTATCTTTTGTTACGTCACCGCATTGTTCGTTCGCAATATTTCTGACGTCAACATTGTCCAATCCCGGAAATAATATAAAACAACCGGTATTTCGCCGAATAAATCTGTCAACATTATAAAAACCTTGAGCTAAATAAATAGAATTACACTTTTTATTTCGTGATAGTGAAAAATATGATCTTATTTTATTCATCTCCGTATTATTTAGCGGAATATCGTCAAAAACTACTATCTTATGTTCAGATGCATCAAGTTGATTAACTGGAATAAGATCTTCTGGCTGTCTGATTATAAAAAAATCTTCACCAGCCTCAAGATCATCACGAAGTTTGTCATTATATTCGCTTAGTAGCTCGTACTTATCTTGCTGTGGATTAATTGTATAAATATAAACTCGATCGTAGTTAAAATTATCTCCAAGAAGCAAGTTCATTAGCAAATTTGTTTTTCCCGATCCAGTTCGCCCAACAATAAGATAATGACAATCTGGAAGTTCATTGTTATGTTTATGTTTTACCAGCCGCTCGGTATCAAAGTTTAATATCGACGATTTTGCCATCGTTGTTATATAATTTTATGTAAGACAATAAATAATGAGTTACTATACAAAATTTGGAACATTAACAGGAGATTTATTGACTGAAGGTTATCAAGGTGACTTATCTAAGTACGCAACTCTTGATCAGCTAAGAAATGAAATTGATAATTTATTAAATCTCACAAGTGTGGATCAAAATGAAGTTGTTATTTTCCAGGATAAACAAGGACGATTAAAGACGAGTAATGTACAACTGTCAAATGTACTTCTACGAATTCCCACCGCGGTTGTTAATAATATTGTTACTTTTACAAATCAAGGTAAGATACAAGATTCCGGTAACTCGATTAACGATTATGTCAAAAAAGCTGGTGATTCATTTACGGGTAGCATTATTATGAATCAAAATAAAATCATAGACCTTGGAAACCCAGCCTCAGATACAGACGCCGCAACAAAAAAATATGTCGATGATCAAGAATCTAAGTACGTATTGGCCAACGGTGGCATAATGCGTGCATTTCTCAACATGAACAATAACGGCATTAATAATCTTAGAACACCGGAATATGATTTTGATGCTGCAACAAAAAAGCATGTTGATGATAAGGAAATTCCTATTTCAACTTCGTTAAAAACAATCGGTGATGAAATGACTACACTTAGTGCTACTTTTTCTAAACATTTAGAAACGTTCTTAAATTTTCGTAGAAACATAAACAAACCCTTTAAAGAATTTTTTGGAGAACAACCAACCGTTGACATAAAACTAGCCGACATTAACACGAAACTCAATGATATTGTCAGTGGAATACCTAATATTATTCAAAAAACTAATCTGATTAAAATTCCACACAGACAAATTAAAAATATCGTGTACACAGTAGCATCAGGATCATCAACATGGACACCGAAAAATAACACTATCAAACATACCGCAGAAGTTACTGGTGTTTATAGACTATCTATCTTTAGCTCTGCAAAGTTTAAAATTTATACTACAACATTTCCATGGCGTCATTCAACCGATGCTTTCTCTGGAGTTGTATCTATAGTGTTAAATAAAAATGCTAAAGAAATATTTTTACTGGAAGCAGATGATCAAACAATAACCACAACGTCTTACTGGTGGTGCTTGGAATTTGTAGCTGAAACACCACAATTAATTACTTAATCAAACCAAGAACCAGCATTGTTGTAAATTAATATTATATAATGAAAAAATATATATTTGATTTCAATCACATTTCAAAAGAAATTCCAAAACAAGATGTGGACGCTCTAATGCAATATTACAAATTTTATCATAAAAAACTTTGGTGCGTGAAAAAATGTTATAAATATTATAACAAAATACTTCGAGTAATATCATATTTACCGCTGTTATTGACCGGATCTGGTATAATTTCAAGTGGTGCATCATTAAACCCGTTTTTGCTAATAATATCGGGCATTGGTGTTTCTCTTGAAACAGCGTGTAAAAAGATAGAACCTCGACTCGCGACTAAAAAAAATAGTTGCCAAACGGCTAGTATCACCTATAAAAAATTACTTGATCAGATACGATCTTACTTGCGGGGTATAAAATATGATATGGACGATTTAATACGCGAGTTTCGTACTATTGACAGTATGTTAACGGATATTCTACCAATGAGGGTCAGCAAGTATGAAAAAGATTATCAAAACAAGTATGAAATATTATCTAAACTTAAAGAATAATATCACTTACCTGATTCACCCGGTATAATACGTCCTCTTCCTTGAAAGTGCAGCACGCAATGACTATGAGAGAATTTGACCGCTTTATATATACTTGTTCTGAAAATTAATTATCTAAAAAATCTCATCACCGTTTTGAGACACTTTAACGTATTAATTTTCCGTGTGGGCGTTTCTGGAATATTCTAATCACGTGATTGAGTTAAACACATCTCCGTATGACAAAGGCAGTTACCTAGCTCGGTTGTCATAGAGATATTGATTTTTTTTATACTGCGCAACGGCTAGGCGTATTGATTAGACAACATCTGTTACAAAGTCTAGGTATGCATGTTATATACTAGTGTAAAGTTATAGAATTATATCTGAGCTCAAAACCTGGTTTCAGTTTTGTGTAAATCGTTTGGGGTGGGAGTTTTAGGGTCTCTCATAGAGGTAAATTATATTTGTTAGGAGGTTGGAAGGGTATAAAAAAAGGTCTTTGAGCTCAAAACCTGGTATTATATTACTACTGATTATTTTGGGCATATCCGATTGGGAGCATTATATATTTTCTCTCGGTGGATTTTCCAACACGGGCTTACATTCCGACTGAGATCACATGTGTGACGAAACACTCAACATTTATTTTAGTTTATTATATGTGACAAAATCGTAATTAACTATGTTAGAAAGGAAATGAATCATACTCATCAATTATCAGATGCCGCCGATAAAATCCAATGTTGTGAGATCAAGAGGCTATTGGTCCCTTACCTGATGGGTATGCTTTGTTTCTTTAATAAAAGTATGACAGTCTCAAAAGTTGGCGCCGGTGTTACCTACCCCTGATATGTATGCAGAAGCGAGGTTTCACTAGATCAAAGAACTCGCTAACGGAGAGATTATGTAGTGGTTAATTTGTGGTAGGTTATGAAATGAAAGTAATCCTGAAGTAATATTAAAAAATTGAAACGATTAATGTTACACATGCGGTAAATATGGTCTTTTGAAGGAGAAGAAAATAAATGATGACAAGTATTGGAAACAATTTCCAAGATACTGCATGAATTAACAAATACAGGCACGATTTAGGCGTATGTTCGGTTATATTAAATAAGAGATGGTGAGAAATAAACACATCAGTCACAATCATCGACAATAACTCTTCTATAATAAACTACTGCTCTCTGAAATTGTACATAGTCGTCCCTCACTCTTTAAATGTAGCCTCTGATCTTTTAACATAACATTTCTCACTGTTCTGCTTGGTATTTGCTGCTCTCATTTCACTATTCTAAGTCTAAAAATCAAAGGTTTAATACAACTTGCTCTTGCAGAAAAATCCCTATGCATTATGAAATGGAAGGTTTCATTTCTTTTTCATCTACTCATTTTCACTCGAGTATTGCGTAAATGATATGTTTAAACCCATTTTCATCATTTGTAATTACTGTGAGGATTTGCTTGGAATAAAGACTAGAAATAGCAGTAGGGACTACATGGAACGCTCTTTATAATACTTATTTGTTTTCATTATGAACTGAAAAAATAAATATTGTTGCGTTTCTTTTGGGTTTGATCAAATGTATTGACTTATAATGCGCAACATCAATAACCATTACTTGAAATGACTTCTCCATTAATGGCTGGATGGTTCGTTTTAGAATCACCTCACACACAAAAGCGAACCGTGACTTACTCAAAGGATGTATTGGAGTCCGTAATATTCAATAATTTTAACGGTGACTTGCAGGAATTTGGTTGGAGTGAATTCAATCAGCGAAACAAATTTTAACCGAAACCTACGGTTCAACAAAAGAAATAAAAATGCATTGACAACATTCTACTTAATAGACCATTAAGTATTATACCCATTCTGACTGGTACGAGTAACCTGGTTGATCGTAAGAAATAACAATTAAACAAAGGAAACAAACACAAAAAAGAAGTAAAATTACTTTCTCGTATGTAACATGTTAATACATAGCAATACACACATGAAAAGTGAGTTATATATAGTAAAATATCTTTAATGAAGATCAAAGCTAAATCTGTTACTACAGATACGAAATGTATAGATAAATTATATAAATGAATTCACTTCGTGACCTTGGCAAGCCTGCACCGTACGGCATGTGGTCAGATCTCCGGTCGGCCCACAGTTGTAACATACTGGACCTCTTTTAACTGGGTGGCCTTTGAAAGAGGAATGGGTCGTGGAAATATAATTCAAGCTACAGACATGTCCGGAATATCAAGTGAATATAGAAAATCAAAGATCAAGCTCCAAGCTCTTTGAAATGCTCAAATTTCCATGGGAATTTAAATGTATATGCTAAATTAAAGCGCAATCAGTAAGAAAATCGGCAATAGTCATAACAGAATATTGAAAGAAGTGTTTTATTATTATTATTATTATTATTATTATTATTATTATTATTATTATTATTAATATCAAATATATACCATGAAGCATTTAACAAGTAATTGATTCTAATATGGTCATATTTTTGTTCTCCCCTTTTTCACTCAAAAATCTTTACCATTAAATTCTTTCAGGACACAATTCTTAAAAAAGTTACGCAAGCAGTTTAATTAAATTTTCATTAACGACATGCATAATGCAAGTTTCCAGGACCCATCCTTCATGCTGCTACTTTCACGGAAGTAAGACATCGACGAACAAGTCGCCAAAACAGATAGCCGATGATCAAAATAAAACATAGCCTAAGTCGGAGCACCGCCAAAACACCATAGCTCTAATTTTAGACACATAGGCAATTCTAAACAATAATCCCCTAATTTCACATTTTATTTTTCAGGTAGTTTCAGACAGTGCCATGATGTAAATAGTTATTACTTATACACGTATGGCTTGTCTCCCAGGTTTTGGAGACTTTTATGCTCAACATTGATTCAGAACAGTCACGAAGTAAAAGGGCAAGAAAACATACATCATATCAAACATGAGTCTGTCAATGAATAATGGCCTTAATAACGCCAAAAATAATTTGCAGGAGTTGAAGTTAAAACCATTTCTTTCTTTCAACTGCTGAAACCATCACTGATATTCTTCATGAAAATAACACGATCTTAAAATTAACTGCTGTGGTGGACATATTGGATGTCAGTTTGATGGCATAAGAATACTATGTACTTGGAAAATGAGATCGGATAGAAATTTTACGGTAATATTCTAAATTGATGTACGTCAACAGGTCAGCAACAGACTGTAGCCACAGGATACCTTTATATACACATTATTGCAATGATCCTTTTAATGTTTTCACCTGTTTCTCCACACCCCTGCGCGTTACATAGATCGGTTTCGCAGCATTCAAAACAGGCATTATTACTACTTCGGTTAGGACTGGCAAAGCTATGGTCACAAAGCTGAAATGGGAAAATATGAAGAACTCTGTATACAATTCTTGAAAATAAGCATATTAATTTATCCCCTGTTGATTCTGCGAAAATAAACAAAACGCTTTTGGCTAGATACACACGTCTTACACAGCATATTTATATACAAGGATAGTGAAACCATCCGATCTGAAAGAAAGAGGCACACAAATGAAATAAATAATATAATGGGAAGGTAGTCATGAAACCTTCAATGTGACAGAAAACTATCACACCTCGAATATCATTAACATTTTCTTATCGGAAAGAGAAAAAATGACTGTTGACGAGTAAAACTATCCTCGTAATATAAATCACATAGTAAGCAACAGACGATGGAAAACTATGACTTATTCGCATCAAATGGCACAGAATTAGAAGGAGACAATTAAGAACAAATGAGGGTATAGAGTGGACTGGTTCATAAGCGACAGTTCACATAAATTTAAGAGACAAATATCTTATAATTCCTTTAGCTTTGGCCCTTTAGTCAAATGAACCTTCTTCAACTGGATCAATCTATTTTAAACGCAAGAGAAAACAGAATGGAATCTTAATCGCTGAGATAGAGATCTTTTACAAAAGCTAATTAAACTCGGTTACAATTACGGAAAGGCGAAGGAAAGCTGATCGAAAGGTGCACATCAAATAAGGCAAAATCATAAAACAACTGAATTACTCTTACTTCTACTACTACTAAGACTGTTACCACTTTTGTCATCATTATTAGTAGTATTGCGAAATCAAAAACATACATTATTATGGATTCAGTAGAAGAAGACAATCATCGTGGTAGTATCAAGCAAGAAAGAAACAGACAGACAAATGAGTTATTATAAGTGCAGTACAATAACTCATACGAAGATAAAGTAACAAACAAATAAATCTGACTGAATAATGACAACTATACCGAGAACTAATTGAGTCGACAAACACAGGCAATATCAGCGAAAATCTTCAGATACGAAGATAAAGTAATAAAACCAAAATCTGTCTGACTAATTACAAGTATACAGAGAACTGATATGGGAAGATTCAGATAATTAATATGCCATGTCCATTACGTTAAAACAATCTGGAAAAAGTATATAGGGCAAACCGAAAAATCACAAGAACAACGGTGAGTGGTTAAGAAAAAGAAAAAAGTTATGAACTCAGAGATATTGAGTAACAAGAAAATACCATATTAACGATCGAATTCCTGCGAAAACGGTTTTCCAAATGCGGAATCGGTTTTGCATACATAAAGTTACAATCATATCAGCAGCTTAACAATGGATTATACAAGCACAGGCAGTGATCAAGTATGGACGACAAATGGTAGCACTCTGCTGATGATGGAGGACAAAATGGATAAAGGTCCAACAGCGAACATCTACAGGTCAATAACCTACATAACAATGGCATGGAAAGATCTTAAAATGATTGGAGATATGGTATATGACGACATGAATAACAAAGGACTACTGTTAGAAAATGCGAGATGAACTCAACACCTTAAAGATCAATCACTTTCAATTCGTCTATAACATGATGCACTAAGTCTCAACTAGACTTCCAGGTCAGGACATTAGATAATATATGTTCGTACATCAGTTGCTATGGTGTCGGTGCGATGACATCATAATTGAATTACAATAAGCAAGGACAAGGTTCTAAGCATCAAGTGTAGAAAGCTGGAGAAGAAACAAAGTACACATATACTAGCATGACAAACTAGCAACAGCTGCACAATTGAAGATCTTGCAGAAATATCGAACTGAGTATACAAACAAATGGTCTGGTCTCCATGTGAAGAAAGTGGTTTAAGTCAGCAAAGCTAAACTCCTGTGAAAGTACAACAACTATATCGACTGCAGGATGCAATACGTGAAGACAGACATGGAAATAGTTCAGTTATCAGAGATATGGGTTGAATAATTGTAGTCGTTAAGGTTCAAGTTTACATGTTCATGGTGCATTGAAGAGAAACTCCACAGCTATATATGGAGAGAGAGAGAGAGAGAGAGAGAGAGAGAGAGAGAGAGAGAGAGAGAGAGAGAGAGAGAGAGAGAGAGAGAGAGAGAGAGAGAGAGAGTCATGAGAATTTTATTACATACATTATTTGGCCTGCATCCAATGTTATAGACAATTTCATCTTGCAGATTTAGAGTTCTTTCCACTGTACAGTACTGTAATTCGAAAACGAAAAGTAAATAGAATGCACAAATGTATTGGAAACGTTTTCAAGAGTGATTTCTCTTACATCATTGACTGCCACAATACTTCCATCCATTTATGTTGAAAAGTTTGGCATTTATTCATGGTCATTCTAAATAGCGGTCCTAACAGAGACACGAAGCACTTCATTATACAACAAAATCGAAAACCATTATTTTCTCTTCATTAATTGCAAGAATGTAGACACGACAAAGTAAATATCTTTTCTCCAGAATGTGATGGCATTTTCCTCAATATGAAGTTTTGGGTTAGCATACCTCATCTTGTGCACATTGAACGGCAATGCCTCGGTTGAAATATTTCTCTACACTGTAGACAGGTTAGAGCTGGAGGTAAAGGGTCTTTGTTAGTAATGGGACGTATATATGATTTAATATATGTCAATTTTCTTCAAACTTGACAAATGGGTTAAATTTCGTGCACACCAGAAATACTAAAGAAGTGATAGAGTAACAGTTAATACAATTTGCGTGAGCCTAGGCAGACAATCCTTGCTGGCAACACGAGAAAGATTTAAAGGTATCTAACTCATGGAGGATGCTTTTTAATAATTCAGTTTTTTTCTTCCTTTTAAAATCACAAAATGGCACCATGTCACCTTTGTCGTCGATGGTTATTAAACAAAGTAGATGAAATTTCATATATATATATATATATATATATATATATATATAACACTATATATACTATATATATATATATATATATATATATATTGTTCATGTCATATGCCGAATAACGGTCATTTCGAGTGCATTGGATCTAAATATAGATCACATGTGACAGGAATCGATTAAGACGCAAGCAACAAAATGACAACGAACAGTGCAAAACTAGCTTTTAAACAGGTTCACAATTGTGAATAAGTCGCGAAATACACAATTTTGAAATAACATTTCTATTATATTCATAAGCTGTGCTAAATCAAAAATTTTAGAGTTTATGTTTCGTCCTGTTTGCTTCTTTTGTAATTTTGACTTTGACAAAAACTCTGAGAATCGAAAGCTCTTTAACCAGTCGAAAATTGAAAACTACCTGTTCGGAGCCAAATGTTTTCTATATATATATATATATATATAT
>JAECUM010055118.1:0-18395 GCA_016617855.1 Megalonaias nervosa
ATTGCAATGAGAGTCAAAGGGCTTTTGAAAGATTTCATCAAACTTTGAAGAATATGATTCGGTCATTTTGCTTTGATATCGGAAATGATTGGCATCAGGTTGTTCATTTAATGTTTTCTGTTAAAAACTCAGTTCAATGATCATCGGGGTTTACTCGTTTTGATCTAAAGTTTTGACATATTCTTTTGGTCCAATGGAGGTATTAAAGGAGATCTTTATTGAAATGAAGGTTAATAAAGTAATCTTCATGAAAATGTTTCTGATTTAAACTATAAGCTGTGCAGGACTTGCGAAGTAGCAGGAACTATTCTTGATTCTACTCGGTCAAAAAGGAAATGAAGGTATCACAAAAATACAAAGGAAAGGAGTTTTCATCGTGGTGGTAGAGCTCTGGCTATATTGCCAATGCTTCAAAATCCCATTTGGGATACATTTTGTGTGGTGCTGATACAACTGAAAAAAAACCCCAAAAATATTATGGTTTAAATTGCATCATTAACACTCCTATGAGGTAAAACCAGAAGACATTTCTCATATCAGTACGTTAAATGAGTATTTTTGTAGATATAGCCCAGTTAATCATTCAGTTTAGTTAGTTGTTCCTGCCTCACAGTGCGAGGTTTTAAAGATGGATACAATCTGACTGTAGTGACTTTCGTTTAACCAATCTTCGGAATTCAGAAACAATAAACAATCAGGACTATAAAATTTCACATCTACAAGTAGTAATGTAGTAATAGTAGATGAGGTTTCTATTTTAGAGACCCCCTTCCCCCTCCAAAACCCTTCTATGTTGACATTTTATCAGCTCAAAATAATGACTTTCACATGATAAGGCTTTCTAGCATATTTCTCACAAAATATGTTTTGTCGGGGTAACGGGGTCTCTTAGATAGAAACAGCTCATTTACTATTACTACTATAACCATCATGTTGAATTTAAAAAATAATCAAACCATAAACAGTAGCGATGATGATCGGTCACAATATTTTATGATAATCTTTATCATACCTGCTGACTCTCATTGGCAGAATATCTGTTAACATACTGTCAGTAATACGAAACTCGTGCATTAAATCGTTCATATCATATTTTACGCCTCGCAAATAAGGTCGTATCTGATCAAGTAATTTTTTATAAGTGATACTTGCTGTTTTAGAAGCATCTTTTGGGTCTCAAGTCGAGGCTCAATTTTCTTACACGCTGTTGAAAGAGAAACACCAACACCAGATATTATTAATAAAAACGGGTTTAATGATGCTCTACTTGACATTATACCAGAGCTTGTCATGAGCAGTGGTAAATATGATATTGCTCAAAGTATTCTACTGTAATACTTATAACATTGTTTTACACACCAGAGGTTTTTATGATAAAATTTGTAATATTGCATTAGTGCGTCAACCTGTTTTGGAATTTCATCTGAAATATGATTGAAATCAACGATCTGTTTTTTCATTATACAATATTTGTTTGCAATTTTATAAAATGACAAAAGTTTTAGTACCAACAATCAAATCAAGAAACTCACAAAACTTATTATTGTTAGGATCAACTATAAAATCTCTATACTTGTCACAAACATCTGACGAGGTATCATCGTATCGTTTATCTGTTAGTACCTCATTTTTCTTTAACCAACTATAGGAATTAAACGTGTTTTCTACTTCACGTTCATACAAATCTGCTTCATTCACCAAATTACCGCATTCTCTTTCTGTTTCATCAACAAATCCTAGTGCCAAACTTATTTGATCTCAAGTAAACTTTTTGAGGACAAGATGTTGTCTGATAATTGCGTGTGCGACTATGAAATTTATTAGCATTAATTTTCGGAGTCTGTCTCGTTCAATTGTGAAACTACTAATAGCATCAGCTACTTTTAGCATTAAGTTTTCGTATGATTTCGTGAGTATTTTCTCACTTTCATTGCAATAATTTCGTAATGACAATTGTCTAGAGCGTTGAAGTGTTGGAAGTGGAATATCATCGTCTTCACTTATGTTGTGATAAGACTCAGTCCTTCTTTCCAACTTTGTTTGTTCGACTTCTTTAAAAAACTTTTCTCGCTCAACATCATCGAGATTATCAATTTGCTTGTTAAAATCTTTGATTATCTCTAGAGATTTATTAACACTAATCGGATCGGGTTCTGGCTTTTTACGTATCATTGGTAAAATTGCATTCGAATACAATTTAATAATTAACTCCGCATCCGCTGTAATACTAGAGATTTAAACTAGGGCTTCCTTGTCGTGGTAGTACATACCGAAATACCTAAAAATTTCTCGTTTTGAAAAACTATTGTATAATTTTTATTTATTTTTAATTTTATTATTTTAGATTCCGCTACTTTGTCAAGACGATCATGATTGTCGTTTGTTCTTTTTTTGTCTTCTTGATCCATTACATTATAAGCTGGTACTCTTACCAGATTTGATTGAATTATCGTATCAATATTTTCCTTGTTAAGCTCGAATAATATTTTTTTCATCAGGATTTCAACCTTTTTTTGTTCTTCTAGACCATCATCAGGACGACAGTATCTGTTTATAATATTAAAGTTTTCTATTGTTTCTGTTGTGGTCCTCACATGTGCATAACGCGAATAATTTTTTTTCAGCTTCTGGTAATGTTGGATTGTTGATTGAAACAACGTCAAGAGATTTCATGTCATATATTTTTCTTTGTAATTTGTTGTTATAATCCTCTACCACAAAAACTGCGGACGGATTAAAAATAACTCTGTAAAATTCTCTTGCAACGGTTATAATTGGTGGTTCTGACATTATTTTATAGCACTAGATTAAATTTGATCGTCGAGCGTGTATATTTGGAATGCTGTCAGTCCTGAAAACGGACCTTCAGCAGCGACAACATAAATTTGAAAATACAAGTATTTGTTAGCGGTATTTGCAGTCGGAATCGTAAAATACTGTGTTGTTGAGATATACGTGTCTGTTGTACTATACAATATTGCCCAGTTAATATTATAGTTTGATCCTTCCAATTTCCAATCATAAATTCGCCCAACACTAGAGTTTAATCGGCCGTGCAAATGAAATTGCCAAATATCGACTGCAACGGGACATTTGATTTTGATCCAAAAGACTTTGTTTTCTCTGTTAGTCATCCATTCTTGTCTATCAGAGAAAGCGTAATAAGAATAATTTTCTGGGTAATGTGTCTATGCGCTTACCTCAAACCCAACTCGGTTATCAGTTGCCTTAAAAAGTGTTGAAATATACCCAACATCGTTTTTAGTTCATTTTGTAGCACTGGACAGACTATCGACGTACGCCTTATTCGTTAGATCATTAGGGTCAACATATGTCGTTGTTATTTTGTTATTTCTCTTATTTATATTACCTGACATTGGTCCAACGGATCGTTTTAAATACGGGATGCGTTCTTCGTTAAAATGAGCGTAACTAATAGCATCAGTTTCATTAGCCGGTGGGGAGGTTGTTGGTAATCCAGTTATGTTTGAGTTATTGCTCATTGCAAGGTTACTTGTCATTGTGTGGCTAACTTTATTAAGCTTGTTACCGTCAACAGATTTTAGTTGCGCATAGCTCACCGTTTGTGTATTATCAACATTTGCTGGTGGATAAGCAGTTTCCAGCCCAATAATTTTTTTACTTGACATATTAATATTACCTGTAACCGTTCCACCGGTTTTATCAAGATTGTTATTATCAACATACTTCAACTGTAAATAACTTATCGCTTGGGTTTGATTTAAGTTTGTTGGCGGATACGCGGTTTCCAAATTTATTATTTTTTCCTGACATATCCAAGTTACCGCTTAAAATTCCTCCTGTCAGTGATAGTTTGTTATTATCGATCGTTTTTAGTTGTGAGTAACTTGCTGCTTGAGTGTGATCGACCTTTGGTGGCGGATAATCTACTTTTAAACCATGTACTCGCTGATTTGACATTAATAAAAAACCTGTCATTGTGTCGCCGGTCTTTTTTGACTAATGATGACGTATCATTTATTACTGGTTCGTCAGCGCAAACACATCCTGTAAGTGCTGTTCCAAACTTTGTGTAATAACTCATATTATATAAATTATATGACATAAAATTATATAACAACAATGGCGAATTCATCAATATTAAATTTTGATACCAGACGATTAATCAGGCATAAGCATAATAACGAACTTCCAGATTGTCATTATCTTATTGTTGGTCGTACAGGCTCTGGAAAAACAAATTTATTATTAAATCTCTTACTCAAGGATAACTTTAACTACGATAAAATATATATTTACACAACTAACCCACATCAAAATAAATACGAAGTATTGAGCGAGTAAAACGATAAACTTCGTGAGGTGTTTGACGCTGGCGATGATATATTTTTAATAAAACAACCAGAAGAATTAATTCCAGTTGATGAACTTGATTCGTCTGAGCATAAAATAATTGTATTTGACGATATTCCTCTAAACAACGAGGAGATGAATAAAATTAAACCTTATTTTTCATTATCGCGTAACAGAAAAGGTAATTCGATTTACCTAGAGCAAGGATTTTACAACGTCGACAGATTTATTCGGCGAAATACGGAATGTTTTATATTATTTCCTGGACTCGATAATGTTGATGTCAGAAATATTGCAAATGAGCAATGTGGTGATGTAACAAAAGATAAATTTATTGAATTATATCATCAAGCAACTAAAGATAATTTCTTTTTAGTTGATAAACTAGCGCGTGATCCAGCTAAGATGTTTCGTTGTTGTATTGACACATTTCTACAGACAAATTTTATAGAGCGTATAAAAAATAAACAATGGACGAACATCAACAAAAAATTGAATTACTAAAAAATTTATTACAACTCGAGCTGCTTTTAAGAAAAAAGTGGAAGAAGCTCGTCGAGGACAAGTTCAAGCAGAAGAAACAGCCGCTAGTTTTCTTAACCCTGTTACTGAAGCAATACTTGGCAAACAGCCAGAAATATCTGCGTTATCTCCAGAAGAACTAAACAATTACAAGAAAAAAGTCTGTTAGGTTTACTTGGAGAAAGATCAAAAGAGGAAACAAAAAAACTTGTAGAAGGACTTGTGAAAAACATTGCTAATCCTAATGCACGAGAGGCTGAATTTGATAGAATAATGAACAACCCTCTTGCACTTCAGCGTGCGATAATGCAAACAACGGTTAATCCAGACGAGTTAAAAAAAGTTAATACAAAATTTGTCAAGACTAAGTGAAAAATTATCTGAGCAACAAAGAAGAATTGCTGAAACTATCATGGAAGAAATACCTATTGAAAAACATAAAAAATTTACAGAAAAAGTGTTAGGAATAAAATAGAAAATTTTGAATATGATGATTTTATAAGAAAAATATCTTACAGAAGACAAACTTACTGATCTTAATAACATTTGAAAATGGTTTGATGATGATTACAATAAACTACAAAAAATTTTAAGAAAAATATATATTGATTTTTTAGAAGCTGAAAAAAACGCTTAAAGAAATTAAAACAGAGGAAGAAATACTGCCCAAGTTAGACATAATGAGAGAGGGAATTATTGCTGATGTTTTATATACGACAGCTGATAAGTATAGAACCAGAGAAAAAGATTATGGTAAAGGTTGGAATTTCAAAAGATTATTTGATAAGTACGAAAACGAACGAGATTAAAGATTACCAGAGGAAACCACTGGATCTGGTGTTCGAGTTTTAACATCAAACGCAGAATTGGTTGACAGACTTATATTATTGATAACATCAAAAGAAGCAGGTAATGTAAGTACAGAAATCGACAACGAAATTGTAGATATATTAGATAATCTTAGATCGGGCGGATTTCTAATATCATCCGAATACGAAATTTTACATAGCGATCTTATCTAACAACATTGATATAAATGTCAACAACATTATTACTCGACTCGTCACAAACAACGAGTGACAGAGCAAACTTTTCTGTCCACTATAATCCGCCAATAATTCTAGATCCGAATAAACAGTACGAAATTGGATTAATTTCTGCTACGGTATGGCATTCTATGGCAAATGTAAAATTAAACGTCATTGACGACTTTACATGTAATTCTGGTGCTTGGGTGTCAGTTAAAATACCACAGGGAGCGTACAATGTAACTGATCTCAACAGAACGATAAGAGAGCTGATAACAAAATGCACTGCCGCAGACAATTTTGAACTGACTCCAAACTATAATACGCTAAGGGCCAGAATCACATTAAAAAATAATCTGATAATCGATTTTTCACCAGCGACTAGTATCGCATCATTATTAGGTTTAAAAAGCCAACAGTATGGCAGTGTGGCAGAACAAAGTGTATCGTATGACGGAGATCTGCCTATCAACATAACACAAATGAACACGATATTTACCAGGTTCTTATTCAGCTTTAGGAAGTTAAGGTCAAACAATCTATAGTTTTTCACCAGATGTCCCGCCCGGGTCACTGATGCAAATTACTCCTCGACACATATTATACTATCCTATTACTCCTGAAAATCAAATAACTAACTTAATAATGCAACTAACAGATCAATCAGAACGACAAATAGATCTTGACAGTGAAATTGTCACGTATTACTTACACCTACGCGCGATCACTTCGTGATTGTAAGCGTAAATTTTGTAAACCTAATTTAATAACAAGATGAGACAAAAAAAAAAAAAGGTTATAGAGGAAAAATTGTAGGATGATTTTTTTGAAATATATTTACAAAAGCAGTTGAAAACATCCCAGGAATTGCGCGTAAAGTAGCACCAATTGCACTTGACGCTAGCTATTGCTAGCACTACTGTCACCGCAGTAGGACAAAAGATCGCTGATAAAATTAAAGGCAGCCCACCTTCAAGCGCGGAAATAAAACGAGCAATATCAGATATTGCACCAACAGCAGAAACAGAACGAGCTATGATAGCTACAACAAAAAATTATTGTCACCACGTGGTGAAGAGGTAATACGCAAACTTGTAAAGAAAACAAGACAAATAATAACGCCTGCTGCTTTTTAGTTGCTGTAATTTTGTGTGCCACACAATTTTGTGTGGATTATAGAATAAATAATGTCAGTTAAAAATTATCTCGATCTTGCCAAAGAACGTGATACCGACGACACAGTTACAGAATTCAAGTATGTCGAGTATCTCGCCGAAAACTCAAACGAACCAAATAAAGCTGGCGTCAGAACTTTTAACACAAGAGACGATGACGTGTTTCTATTGCCGCACAAGGCAGTATTAGAAGTGCGTGGCCAATTACTAACTGCGATAGGCGGTGATATTGCAGCTGGTGCAGTAATTGCACTTGTCAATAACGGTTGGAGTTTATTTAAAAGCGCACGGTACCAACGGGCCAAACAGACCGTGGAAGATATTTCAATGCACCTGTCTATAGAGAATACAATGCTAAATATCGTCTCGTTCAGCGATGATTATTCGAGATCGGTGGCCACAAATATGATGTAGATTAAAGATACCGTATTTGGGACAGTTGTTTCAAGCGAGTTTCGTACTGGTGCTGGTGTTCCTGTCCCAGATAATACTGATCTAATCGTTAATCCCGCTGGTAATGCAGCTGGTGATATTGGAGACATGATAAGAGTAGCTGTTACAAGATTACGACAACAGGAATATAACGAAGGATATGCCAGACGAAAAACATTTGCCACAGAATCTCGCCAATTAACAATGATGCTTCCGTTAAGTACACTATTTTGTTTTTGCCGCGAGTATAACAAAGTTTTTTGCGGAGTAAAACATATACTTATTTTAGATCCAACTGATCAAAACGATTCTATAATGCACGCCGCTTGAGTAGCTGAAAGACAGTTTGCTATTACAAGATTAGCGCTGTGAATGCCACGAGTTGTTCCTTCTGTAGCTAAAACGATGGAACTCGAATCATTATTGACCACTTACAAGAAAAAATATATTTTCAGCAAAACAGAATTTACCAAACAGCAATTCTTAACGCAACTGATTACACCTGGCGTGTTACAACTACGTCAAGAGAACAATTACCTCGACATTTGTTCGTTGTATTTCAACGACAGGCACGTTGTAATGATCAAGAAATGAACAACTCCGTATTTGATAATCCTGATGTCAGACGAATCTTTGTTAGAGTAAATTCTAGACAATACCCCGAACGTGCAATCCAATGCATTTTTGCCATGGACGCCACCAGAAACATCTCTCGGCAGTATATGTACCTGATGAAGGCGATACAAAAATATCAGGACGCGGACAGTGCGTCTCAGATATCAGTAGAGGAATTTCGATCACTGTATCGTATCTTTGATTTTGACATATCAAAACATTCCGAACGAGTTATTGGATTGACTGTTGATATTGAAGTCACTTGGACGCTTGGCGCGCTGCCAGCCGAACAATATAACGTATATGCGCTAATTGTCAGTGATAGATTCTTGACAACTGATGCAACCAAGGGAAGAATGACTGTACAAGTGTGAGTATTGTGTGACAAACAAGTATAAAATTAAAACGGAATACACAACCAAAGAAATATACATAACGCCAGGCCAAATTAAAAATTATCAGCAGCGGTCGCCAAACGTAATTCTGTTTCTCTAATGATATCCCCAACGACTGACAAAGTCGCCGCAATGAAAGTAATGTTGACGTAACAGCAAATCAATAAACTTAATCAGGATAAACCGATTGTTCCCAAACTGTCTGTTGTACAAATAACAGCGATGTCAAAACACTGCGGATTTTTTGGACCAGCATTTTCTGTACTAGTTAGCGCAATACCAAAAATTGTACCTGTACTAGGAACACTTGAACTAGCGGCAGCGTCAGGGACAGTATCTGGAGCAACTGAAAAGGCAGTATCAGGCGATGGAATCAAACAAATTTATCGTTAGTTTTATGTAACAATAAAAAATAAAATGCCAGCCAAAGCGACATAATCTGAAAAAAAAAAAAACCAAACAAAAAAACAAAACGTCAGCGAGCGCCAAGGAAAACAAAACAAGGAGGAATTATTTCTTTTGCTCCACTTTTAGTGGGGTTAGAAGGCAGTCTGATTCCAAATCTGCTAGGGATAGGACATGGAATGACTCTATCACGCACCAGACGCCGTTAAGTAATTTTGATATAATTGAAAAATTGAATGACATTGTCGGATTTCGCGGAGTATATTCCAAAGACGAATTAAATAATGTACCAGCAGGCGGTTCGTGTATTGTAAATATACAAAACTTCAATGATGGATCAGGAACTCACTGGGTTGCTGTCTACGATAATAATTATTTTGATTCGTTTGGACTTCTTCCGAGTGATCCTATCAAAAAATATATTTTTAAAAAATTTAAAAAAATAAATTACTCGTCTAATCAACTACAGCCGCTTGGAACATCTGCTTGTGGTTATTATTGCATTATGCTTATCCAACAGATGTCCCGAAATGAAAATCCTGATTTTTAAAGTTTATTTTGCAATTTGACAAGCATCCTTCTCACGCAAATGATGAGATTGCAGTTAATTTTATCTAAACTAAGGAATATGTCAACATACTGTCTCAAATGTAAAACTAAAACAGATAATAAAGATGAGGCAACGGAAAAAAAACAAAAAATAATAGGGTAATGTTAAAAATCATTTGCGCTGTTTGTGGTAGAAAAAAGTATGTTTCTGAAATCGACAACTGGAGCTGGAGTTATTTTAGTAGATGATTAATTGACAAAGGTAAATATTTTTCGGTCCGATTTCTTATTTTTAAGGGTCAAACCTCGAGGGATTTTATATTTGATTTTTAAGATTTTTTGATAAAAACGAAAATCTTTGGTTTAAATTTTCTTATTTCTAGAAGATTTTTTTTGGTGTCTGTTTTGATGATTTTGATGATTGTTTTAGCAAGAGATTGCGAAATTTATCAACAAATCTTAAAGATCAAGTACAAAAACTCTCGAGGTTTGACCCTCAAAAATAAGAAATCGGACTGATTTTGTTTGATATTTTTAAACCATTTTCCCTTTAAAAAAAACAGGATTTGTGACCAAAAATTATTAAAAAAAACAACAATTTTGTCAAAATGTATAAATTATTTTCAGATTTATAATAATATTCTTTTGCTGACAAATATTTTTGTCGAGGATTAAAAATAAAATAAAATAAAATGAAACGTAATTGCAATTGTGATAAAGATTTTTGTACCCAGCAAGATAAAATTATTACGTACTGTCAATCATGCAATAGCCGTGAAGTAATTGGCAGCGGTATTGACATCCACAAGTTTATTGGAAAATTACCGAAACCAAAAGGAGGATGGACATTGCCTGGCCACAAATATACCGGGTAAGAGCCTTATAATCAAGTTGATGCAATAGCAATGCGTCGTGATAATGAGCAAGATAAGCACGGCTAGATGAACTTAAAGATATGAAATCTGTAAATATGAGAGAATGATTTGATAGAAAGTTAGTTCAAGGAATGGTAGGAACAAAATTTAAGTTAGGTCTTGGAAAAGAATTGTATGATGATCTGGCAGCTGAATTACATAAACCTAAAAAAAGTTTCCGCGACGTAAAGTTGTCGTAAATGCCGTAGACGATATCTGGGCGATAGATTTAGTTGATGTGTCACATCTTGCTCAATTCAACGATACTAAGAAATACTTGTTTAACGTTATTGACGTTTTTAGTAAATACGCGTTTGGTATACCCGTTTCGGACAAAACTGGAACATCGATGACTGATGCGTTAAATCAGATAATAACAAGTACAGAAAGAAAATACCAAATAAAATCTGGACCGTTCGCGGTGCGGAGTTTTTTTAATAAAAAGTTTGAGCAGTTTTTAGAACAAAATAACAAAAAAATATGTTACGGGAAACGAAGGAAAAAGCGTTATCGTTGAAAGATTTAATCGCACACTAAACGAGCTGATACGTAACATTTGACGGCTAAAATACAAATAAATATATTGACGATCTACAGCAAATTGTTGATAAATATAATAACACAAAACATCAAACCCTTTCCGCCAAGGAAAGGAAAATATCACCAAATGACGCAATTAAAAATCCAATATTGGCAAATGAAAATATGTACCGACGACATAAATTTAAAGTCGGTGATCGAGTTAGGATTTCTCTGCCAAAAAAGTATTTGAGAAAGGATTTACCCCAAACTGGACTGAAGAAGTATTTGTAGTTGATAAAGTTTTAATGACAATACCTGTAACATATGCACTAAAGGATCTAGCAGGTGAGCCTGTAATTGGTAGTTTTTACGAACAAAAATTACAAAAAACTGAACAAGATGTTTTCGTTATCGAACGAGTAATTAAAAAGCGTGGTAATAAAAGCCTTGTCAAGTGGCGCGGTTATAGTGAAAAAGGTAATAGTTGGATGCCAACCAAACAAATTATGAAATAATGTTTTGTAGATTTCCTCGTACATACATTTGACAGATTTACATTTTATTAGCTCACATAACGATATTAGATATAGCCTGAGATCGTCAGAAATCCTCATTGGGTTAATTATTTTGACAAATATAAAATCGAATCTTATATTTTTCTGTCGGTCTGGAATTCTAATGTTTAAAAAGGGTTTTATCAGCCGCCATAAGGACTGATTTTCATCTACTGAAAAATTAAATTTCAAAATTTTCTTTGTGATATGATATTTTGCATTATGTCTACCAGTTTTCGGTCTGCTGTAATTTTTTTCTTCTCAACTACACCTTCAATCTCGTTTTGTTCGTCGCCGTTGTTAAGTAGAATATCATTCTCTGTATAACAACCGAGTAGTGTTTATCTGCGACTATAGCATCTCCTCCGCGATTATATCGCGGTGTAAAATTATCGTCAGCGATTATTATATTCTGGCGTAGATATCAGCAAGTCGTTTCATCAAGTCCATATTATAATATATTTTTATCTAATTTATAATAATAAGATGACTAACGACATAAAATATCATCAGAAAGTTAATATATTAAATTATAGAGAATTAGCCGAAGCAGTGCGAAAATGTTTGTCGAGGTATAGTTATTATTCTGTTGACGTTATCGTTATGCAAGGTGATTCTAATAAGATTCTGCTAACAGAGGCAGAAAAAAATAAACTTAATGTCAGAAGATTTATTACACTAAAATTTAACAAAGATGATGTTTTAATGCTTGCCCATAATTGTCTTACCAAAATTGAGCAAGAAAATATAATTAATCTTCATATTTGAAGACGATTCTGTCAAAGGTTGATTGTGCTGTAGCTGATCTTGTTACCCCGTCTGCAACGTATTTTATTGTTGCCGGATTTATCTTGTAGTGTCTTCCAGCAGCTGAAATTGATTTGAATTTTAGTTCCTCATCTGTACTATTGTTATATGATATTATAGGTTTAGCAGGACATCTGAAATTAATTCCACCGCCTCGTCCGCGTCTGTTATTTTCTTTAGGCGTGACAAATTCGAGGTTTTCTAGACGATTGTCTGTTTTAATACCGTTGACGTGGTCTATTGCTAAACCATCAGGTATATGTCCGTTAAACGTTTCGTAAACAAAACGGTGGCTACAATAATTAACTTCATCTATTTTACTTCCTAGAACTTTTTATTCTAAGATAACCACTGTTGTTCATAAAACCAACAACTTCCTTCGTTTGGATATTTCGAATAATTCCATTATCATTTGCCACGTAAAAGTCAAACACGGTATGAGGTTGAAATTCGTTTTGTAAAGACACGTTTTCAATGTTATCATCAGTAACCGCTCCGTTGACATGATATACTCGCTGCTCTTCTGGAATTTCAGCACAAAACAAAGTGTAAATAAAATCTTTCTTTAACATTTCAACTCGCTCGTCATTATCACCTTTTACGCTGATCTTATAACCAGCTGGTGTTGATTTACCAAACGGTTGTCCGTATTCAACGTGAATCACCGACCCTAACATATTTCCCGCGTATAAGTTATACTTGGAATGAACGTAATAGTATTCTTGCTCGCTTGCGAAATTCTGTTTCATTATCTTATAAGCATTTTTATATTTCTAATTGATTGTTCAACTAGCGCAGGTGCAGTGTGTGGTGAGATATTGATAGAACAATCAATTAAATATATAATGATACATTATATATAACAATGCTGAAATTGCGAGATATTGCCAAGAAGAGCCTTATAGGAGAACCTACAAAAATAGCCACTGCTTTTGCAGGATTTGAAAACAGCTATCAGTTTGATAATACAAATATTTTAGTAAATTTTAACTCTACAAACTTGTTTCATCGTTTGCATCAAATTGTAACGCGAGAACTTGTAGTTCATAGAAGTATCAAGCTAATAGTGCAGTATCATGTTATTTTATGAAAGTTACATGCACTTCAAAAATATATACTTGATATAATCTTTGAAAATGTAGAATTCAACAACGAGATTGCCGAACCATATTTAACGGCTAAATCACTAAAAATGTTAGCTGGAACAAATATTTCCTCAGTCGCCAATGAAATACATCAGGAAATAAATTAAAAAATGGGAGGAATTTACTGTATCAGGATCAGGTTGGAAATTTGAAATGATTAAAGAAGTTTGATTTCACACAATGAAATATAACGCACTTCGCGGTAGTTCTTACGTTGATCTCCCTCAAAAAATTAAAAACAAAAAATGTTGCGTAAACGAAAAGAACTTTGATAACAGATGTTTCCAGTGGGCTATTCTTTCTGCGATGTTTCCAGCAGAAAAAAAATGCTGATCGCGTTGACAAGATTTTTATTCACGTATCAAAATTAAATTTTAATGACATTGACTTTCCAGTTGCAGAAAATCAAAAGCCAAAGTTTGAAAAGCAAAATAATATTTCAGTTAATATATTTGGTCTTGACCAGCGTGAAAATGTTTATCCAAGGTATATTTCAGGAAAAGCTTCGCAATCGACAATAAACTTGCAGTCTTACAGCAATCATTACGTTTGGATAAAAAACTTTAACGGCCTAGTTGGCAAACAATATAATAAAAATTAAAATAAGAAATATTTTTGCTACCGTTGTTTACAAGGTTTTATTTTTTAAAGATGAAAAACTGCAAGAACATCTTAAATACTGTGTTAATGTTCAAAGAATAACAATGCCAGGAGTAAAAGAAAAAGTATTAAAATTTAAAAATTATAATCATAAATTAAACATTCCGTTTGTTATTTATGCTGATGTCTACTTGTTCCCGTTGCAGGCGCAAATAAATCGAGCACCAGAAAAATACAGCAACATGTTCCCTGTGGAGCAGCGTATAAAGTAGTTTGTTGCGCTAACGATAATTTTTCAAATCCAATAAAATTGTACAGAGGTTAAAATACTGCTGTGTGGTTACTAAAAAATTTAATAGACGATGTTAATAAAATTTTCAACAGATTATCTAAAACAGCTCCAATAAAATAATATCCAAACAACAACTTGATTTTGATGAGGCAGTGAATTGTCATATCTGCGAGAAACCTCTGCCTGAACAAAGTTCAGGCGATAAAGTGCGCGATCACTGTCATCTAACATGCCAATATCGCGGAGCAGCACATAATAATTGTAATTTGAAATTTCATGCACCAGATTTTATTCCTGTCGTTTTATATAATTTTCGTGGTTATGATAGTAATATTATTGTCGAAGCATTTGGCGATGAGGAAATTAAATCTAAACTAAAATTAAATAATATGATAAAATGTATTCCAAACAATTTTGAAAAGTATATGTCAGTTACGCTTGGCAAATTACGTTTCATCGACAATCTGCAATTTATGGCAGCACCATTGGATGAGCTTGTAAAAGGTTGTAGCAGTTTCAATAATTTACAAAGTTGCTTTGGTGGAGACTACGTCTCTCTGACAAAAAAGATGTCTTTCCGTATGAGTATCTCGATGACTGGAGCAGATTCGATGAAACTTCTCTTCCTAACAAAGATAAATTTGATTCTCAGCTAAAAAATGAAAATATTACAGATGACGATTACAAATATGCACAGGAAATTTGGAATAAAATTGGTTGTAAGACACTTGGTGATTATCATGATTTATATTTGAAAACAGATGTATTATTACTGGCAGATGTTTTCGAGAGTTTTCGTAAAGTTAGTCATGAAAATTATGGATTAGACCCGTGTTGGTATTATTCTGCGCCAGGATTGTCATGGGATGCTCTGATAAAACAAGCAGGATAGAATTGGATCTGTTAACTGATGTTGATATGTTTAATTGTATTTGAAAACGGAATGAGCGTTATAACAAGAAAATATGCCTTAGCTAATAATAAGTACTTAAAAAGTTACGATCAAAATTTACCGTCGAATTATATTATTTATCTAAATATTCATAATTTATATGGTTATGCTATGTCAGAGCTAATGCCATGTGGTGGATTTCATTGAATAACTCCAGATCAATTTCTTAAAGAAACTGATAAAGATTTACCAGAAAATGTCAGTTATTTTGTTTAAGTTGATCGCGATTATCCTAGATTTTTACATGATCTACATAACGACTATCCGTTTTGTGCAGAGTCAATGATGATCGATGATAGTTTATTATCACCTGAACAACAGCAATGACAACAGCAAAAAATTCGATTATTAATAAGCTAGTTCCAAATTTGTTAAATATAAGAAATTACGTGATACATTACAAAAATTTAAAACAAGCAGTAGATGCTGGACTAATTCTGAGTAAAGTTTATCCCGTGTTAAAATTTAATCAATCACGGTGGATGGCAGATTATATTGATTTAAATACCAAACGTCGTGTTATTGCTAAGACCGACTTTGAGAAAAACTTTTTCAAGTTAATGAATAATTCTGTGTTCGGTAATATGATGGAAAATATCAGAAAGCGAGTCAATATTGAAATTGTAAATGATTTAAATCGCAGAAATAAATTAGTCAACGATGACGGTTTTGTCAGTATGAGTATATTTAATGAAAATCTTGTTGCAATACAGCGACGAAAGACAAATTTGAAACTTAATAAACCGATTTATGTTGGTGCAGCTGTACCTGATATATGAAAATGGCTAATGTACGACTTTCACTATAATTTTACCAAAAAGCGGTGACCAGATTTGGAGTTGCTATTTACTGACACGGATTCACTTGTTTATAACATAAAACGTGCGGATGTTTATCAAGATATTTATAACAATAAAGATTTATTTGATTTATCGGATTATCCAAAAAGTAGTGGATTTCATAATGATGCAAATAAAAAAGGAATCGGCAAGATGAAAGATGAATTTATGTTTGCGCCAGAATTTGTTCGACTAAGAAGTAAAATGTACGCCGTAATTTTAGATGACAATAAACTGACAAAAAAGCAAAAGGTATTCCTCGCGGATATGTTAAAAAGTGTATGAAATTTAATGATTTTAAAGCAGCGCTATAGCACCTGCACTAATTTTATTAAAACAAATGTTGTCAGAACAAATCATCACAAACTTGAAACAGATACAATTAGAAAACGTGGACTAAGTAATTTTGATGAAAATATATGTTGCGAGGACGGAATTTATACGTTAGCTATTTGGACACTACACAATTAATTAATTTTGTCTAACTTTATAAATAATGTTCGAAACTTTAACATTAGCCGATGGAGTTAGTAGGAACATTAAAAAAATAATGGTTAATGGCCAGCAATTATCAGTTGAATTTATTGATGAAATTTCAGGTATTTGTTTTAGTAAATTTGATAGAATAAAACTCTCGCTTATCAAATCAGATAACAGCAAATATTTTGATTCTTGAAAAGTTGAGAGATGAGCTTATGCTGAAAAACGATAATCTTCATTATCCGATCAGTCAAGAAAAATATACAAAAATAAATCTTGACCTGAACCGGTAGAAGGGTTTTGCAAAAGGTGGTAAGTATATTCTCACCAGGATAGCAATGAAAGAGTCATTTGAATGTCATCGAAATGTAACCGGAAAAAATAAATTTTATTTGTATAAACACGATAGTGAATTATTCCTCATATCTACTGTCGATAAATTAATAATAGGTGAGGAAGTTCTTTAAAGGGAGATAACTCTGTCTCTCTTCCTTGTATTTTGAAGGGACATAACTTTGTCTGTCTGCCTTGTATTTTAAGGGAGATAACTCTGTCTTCCTTATATTTTGAAGGGAGATAAATCTGATAGGTTCTCTACCTTGTATTTCATGATGAATAATTATATTTTGATTTACTGATAGACAATATTTTTTTGGTCGTTTTTAAAAGAAACACCTTTGTTCTTATGATTTTCTCAAGTTTCTTGCTTCTTTCAGATTTTGTCAGAGATAATGTTCGAAAATTTAACATTATAATAACTTCTGAAACGTATATTTGTAAGTAGAGTCCGTAACGCAAGTGTTAGAATGTTGACTTCTCGAACTCGAGGTCTTGAGTTCGATACCCGTGACCAACACATGGTCGACAGTGGCGTTAGGATGCCAATTTTCTAATAATAGTGGAGGACTCCAGCCCCAAGGGATTTCATGTACACTTCCTCACCACGTAAAACACGTGGTGGGTGTGTTTTTCACTCACCCGGGGTTTAGTATGGGGGGAGTGTACATGAAATTAAAAAACCTAGACAACTCTCTGAATTTCTAAATTTTCGTTTCGTACATTTAGGAATTCGCCGGGGAGTGTGTCTATGACAATTTGAGCCCCTCAAAAATAAACAGTAGGGTAATGTGAGCTCTTTAACCTTGTGACCTTACTGAAGAGTAACCCCACACAAGGGCGTTCAGAAAGAATGTCGCCAGAAGAAAAAGTCTCATGGGGTGTCATAAGAAAGACCTTTACAAAAATCTAGGTTCATCAAAGGAAAGACCCAAAAAACTAGGACCTCATGAGATTTACTGGCAATGAAGGGACCACGTAAAATGGTGACCGATCATCATTGGTGTTTATCTTTTTATTATTTTTTAAAATTCAACATGACGTTATAGTAGTAATAGTAAATGAGCTGTTTCTGTCTCAGAGACCCCCTTACCCCAACAAAACATATTTTGTCAGAAATATGCTAGAAAGTCTTATCATATAAAAGTCATTATTTTGAGCTGATAAAATGTCAACATAGAAGGGTTTTGGAGGGGGAAGGGGGTTTCTGAGATAGAAACCTCATCTACTATTACTACTCTACAATCACAAGACAAAGAGTGAACTAACACAACTATTATGCGAAAAGGACTTGTTTCTTTACGTTCCTACATGAACGCTTGCAGATTCTTAATCTGTGAAACTGCATCCTTACATGACGCATCCTCTCAATGTTTGTAAAAAGAACATGCCAACAGTAAGTGACTGCATTGAAAATAATTGGAAAATTTGGCCTTGCAAAATGATTATGGCAAATTGCATTTACGGTTAGAGCAAACGAAATTCAAATAAAAGTGCA
>JAECUM010055123.1:0-24925 GCA_016617855.1 Megalonaias nervosa
ATTGCAATAAGTAAGAAACTTTATCTAAGGAAACACGGAGCTTGTAGAAATGAGCCACAACACTTCCTTTTTCTCCAACCACTCTTTTCCCAAACCCTTTACACGTCAAACATTGATACGCACGCCCTCTTGTGTGAGTGTATTCCTTTATCTTGATAATCATTGAAACCATCTGTCGAGAAAGGGGACTATTGCTGCAATATATACATATGTACCATAACAAAACGACAAAATAAAGAAAATCTTTTATGCAATTTAATAAGCTGTTTTTGCCAATCCGTTGACCTTGATGAAATTTAGATTTTGACATTATAATCAGTATTATCATTTTTCTTGTTTTGCAACTCTGTTTAGTTTAAATTTATAGTCCCTTGACTAACTCTTCCAACTTGACATCATATTTGTACTGCAGAATCAGTTCTGTCAATATTCATGAACTGTGTCTTTAGCAATTAATGGAGAAGTTGGAACCAAAATGTAATGTTTCCCTTAGGTGTCTGTAGTAATATCTGTTGCCAGCCTATTCAAGGGCGCACCAACTGCCATGTTACCCAATGGTGCTCTTGGTTACTTGTTGGGTTTCTTATTTACAGCACAAGTATCACATTTCATTACTAGCTCGTAATTTCTTCACGCATTTCATAGTAGTAAAAACCTTATAGGGTTTTCTAACGTGTCTTTTTTATTCCCAAGTGTCCAGATAACACAGGGTCATGTATCTGAAACATGATATTCTTCCTCAAATCCCATGGTACAATGAATTGTAAATGTTCTCTAGTGCCATCTTTCCTGATGAGCGTCGTAAACAGAACCCCATCCTGCAGTTCTATGATATCCCATAATCATGAATAATGTCGAGCTGCTGGACACAAATCAGATATTGCTTCACTCGATCGTCGTTTATTCTCTGGTTTTGCCTTTATGATATGCCCTATATCTTCATCCACTTTTTGTAGCTGTCTTAGTTTTATCATGCTGTGGTTTCCAGCCCAAGGTACCCAACTGTTTGTCTTACTCTGTTTTCTGTGTTGAACTTTCTCCTCTTCAAGGACTATGTTTTTCTTTAAATCCTTTCTGCATTGAGCTCTGGTTTTCACAGTTCTTAAGTTCTCATTCTCTTGTTCAGTGCTGACATTGGGACCCACCCTCTGCCTGCTTGGAACACATCACATGTTCTTCATCATTTTAGGTTAGGCTGTCATCTACCTGATGGTCGTCTGTACTTTCTTCTGAATTAATAATCTGAAGACATCTGAAGACCCTCTGTCTGCTTAGGACCCAACCTGTTTGTTGCTACGAAATATCCTATCATGTCTTCTCTTTTCTTATACTTTCTGCGCGCAAACAGTATTACAATGTGCATGACATTAGGGAGCTCTTTGATACAGTGAGCGTGTCTTGTATTTTAGAATTTGTGAAGGAAGTAAACATTTATTATAAGCTTTAGCTTTTATGCTATCACGTTGAGCAGTTTTACGTGGTGTATATACTGTCCCTTAATTTTAATTACCTTTCATCTGTCTCCATTAACATACACCATTTACATTCCCCGTTGATCGGGATGCTTTATTTATTTATTACCGTTACCATCCTTTTGTTTTACTTTCATCTGTTTGGTTTCATATCGCTGGTCGATAGGAAACGTTTTACCACTTTTAAATGATCAAAGATATAACCTTTTGTATGGCGCTAAATAGCCTAACAGTGCTTGTGCTCCGTAAAAATACAATCAACCAACCAACCATCCTGCAAGGTCCACAGCGCAAAGGCTCCATCTGATCTACATTGTCACAGTTGCAATCACTTGGATTAGGCAACCTTCTGCGAGCATCTTCATTGCCATGCTTGGTGCCACGACGATATTCCACTACAAAGTCATACGCTGATAGGATTTGAATCAATCTAGCTACAAGCCCCTTTGTTTTGTTCAGTTTGAACAAAGTTAAGTTTGATGGTCTGTCCTGATCCTGAAGGTTCTGCCTAAAATGTATTGTCTAAAATGCTACAATATCACGCACTGCAAATAGTTCCATTGTTGAGAAGGAGTCTGTTTCAGCGACTGCATCCTGGCAATATTTAAAACATCTTTAATTTTCAGCTCATTCAATCGTCTGTAATCAACGAAAGGTCTAACCTAGCCATTCTTTCTAACTAGCACAATCGGTGATGCCCAAGTTGATTTCTGTATTACTCCTTTATTCTCCAGTTCTTGTATTGCATTTGTTTTCTTCTGCAATGAAGGTCAATGACACTCATCTAGGGAGTTGTTTGACTGGTTTTGCATATTTAGTGTCAAAGCTGTGCTCCATTAGTGTTGTCAATCCTAAATCATTGTCATCTCTTTGAGAATGTATCAGCAAACGTATTGTAACAAGATAACCGAGTTGGGATTTCGGATTCACAACAGAACACTTGTGATGGTGACACAAATACAATGTTTATTGATGTATGACTTGAATGAGAAAAGAATATTGATTAATACGTGCGTGTATAAGATCCAAAAATTGGACAAATTAACATAATCCGCACGAACCTAAAAATGCAACAAATATAAATGCAAATAAATGACCTTACACGGTACAAGGACAAAGGTGAACAATTGACAGTAATTTCACACGATGAAAAGAATGGGTGTTTTACTCAATAGTAAAAAGGATGTATTCACACAACTAGTGAAATATGAGATTTGTTACTCAAATATTAAAATGATGAATTTCTTGGACAGACATCATACAAATATACCTTTACACTTCCAAAACACGGGGTATAACGAACCCCAAAATTGGCTCACGGCTAAAAGATTACATGCATGGAGTAACACAAAACATTCCCGTCAATATCACATTTGGCTACCAGTCACACCGGTCAATCAAGGAAGTATCATTATAGGTAGTCACCGACCACCATTCAATTCCTTGGTCAATCAAGCAATCAGCGCCCACCAATCCGGTCTGCAACGCCCAATTGACTACTACTCGACCAGCAACTCTGTTCACTCAGCTCTACGGCTGCTATGGCTAACTTCTGTGGTTAGCTCTTTAGCTGGTACCACGTCTACCACGATCACCATGGATCACTCTGGTCAGCTGAAAATACATCTAACACCTTGTACTACTCATGACACGGCATATTGGATAAAACGTAATGACGTTATATACGGTAAGGTATACAAATTACATTATCGGTACAATATTACAAAACAATAAACAGGTTCAGAAGTGAACCTGTGTCCGATAAGATTTCTATGGTACTAAACATTTCTTAAGAAAATGAAACTTTATATTGCTAATATAAATCTCTTGCTAAGTCACAAACAAGAATAGAAAATATTTGCGTTATACTACGCAAGCCAAAGCTATATTGAAAACATACAAAAATAAACGTGATAGTACGTACATAGCTATAACCTACAATATACATAAGAAATAATATACTAAGAAATTAATAAATTACATACCTCTACAGCTGAAGATGTGCAAGTCCCTAAGTAGACTGCTTACTGACAAGACGTTTCGTAATGTGAAGATATCGCTTTACGGTGAGGCATTTATATTCATATGAATACAGGAGAAACTGGAAATTTTCGCCAGATCCACAGAATCAAAAATCAGAAGTCAGAAAAACCATGTCTTAGTGGGATGAAGAGTCACATGGAACTAGTGGATGAAAAGTGAGATATCTCTATCAGGAATAGTAACTGCAATGCTCCAGAACACTTACGAAATTTCCAGTTTCTCCTGTATCTTCAATGTCCAAGAGTGTCATCTGAATCCATTATGCCAGTATGCTTGTCCGACGCATGTGTCTTGTTTGATGGATAAAGCTGTTGGGTATAGATTAAGTACTCGTAAGCTTCTGAGTGAACTTCGGGAGCCACAATCGGGGAATATTTAGGTCCAAACTTTATATTTGGTTGAATCAGAAACTCTTTTTGTCTTGAAATTCCATCTTCGTCCCTTCTATTCATAAAAAACATCTATTACTGCTGAACTATACTCTGGTATGATTACATCGTCAGCTGCTCTTAAATCTGTCACAGCATCATCATTAAGTTAAGTCTGTATGCATGGTATTAATACACCATGAAGTTTTATTACTCCTTTGCTTAGCAAAATGTCTGCAGGTCCATCATTCTCGTTTTGCATTATGTCTATTCAAGAAGTGTTTGGTCTTCGATTTCTGCGGCTATTACATCGTTGTCCAGATTCAGTGGTCCCAATTCTAGATGAAACGTGGATTTTCTCAACTCTTTTAGCAGTGTTCCACCTGCTTCAGCCAAAGTTATAGACTTTTTTAACGGTGACGTTTCTCCTTAGGTATTTGATTATAACTGTCAGAAATAATACTCGTTGTTGCATACGTAGCTGAAGTAAACATCAGTTTCACCCCTTCTATTGAACCCTTAATGTAAATTCCATCATACATTGGTGTGCATCGTCTGATAAATTCTGTCCTCTCGGGTTTAATTTGAACATTATCTTCTCTATGTGGGTCCTTTTCAAATGGCTCTGCACTTAGGCCGCATAGCTAGCCCTATCTAGTTTAAAGCATTAGAGTTGCAGTCTGTAGGATTGGTGACTGATTTCCCTTGAAGAGAAGGCTCTCCATTTTGCAGATTTTACCTAAGACCACCAGTATAGAGTTTCGTGCACTTAAATGGGTAGTCTCTGGAAAAATGACCCTGCTCACCACAACTAAAACAGTTTAGATCGTGATCATTCCCTTCATTTCACTTCTTGATAGGTTGCATTTATGGCTTTCTTGCTTTGCGTAGCCATATGGGCACATCGTTTTGCAGTGTTCTCTTCAACCCGTCTACAAGGTCCTTTTCTCTATAGACTATCTGTGGTAGAATTTCTTTGTCTTGGGATTTCTTCTCGCCAGATTTCTCATCTTAACCCGCTGCGGGTCCGTCTGTTTTCAGCCTATATACAAAACCTTGTACGCAAATAAACCAAACACCATACCTTCCTTTTGGCATTAGAATAATCATCCAGCCTTGACAATATAATATTTGATGTTTATAAAATTCAGAAAACATTCATTTCCGAAACACCTCCCTGGCTACTTAAGCAACCAAAAGTACCTTTTATGCTACACGACGGAGAAAAATCTGAGACAAACCCTTCTATCTTCCACAACTCTTATCATGAGCTTCTTATTGAATTTAAAAACTACACAAGAATTTATACTGGTGGATCAAGGATGAGGAAAAGGATGCTGCAGCCTTCGTCAGTGGAAAACACTCAACAAAAGTTCGCTTACCAAATGGTACATCGATATTTTCAGCCGAAATCAGAGCAATAGACCTTGCTCTGCAATATATCGAAAGCAAACATATTTTAAACAGCATCATCTTCTCCGACTCACTATCAGTACGTCAATCACTCCACAATAGAAAACTGGAAAGTCTATTATTACCCAATTTCCTCATTAAAAATACTGAGCTGAGTATCTCTCACAATATAGTATACTGTTGGTTACCCAGCCATATCGGTATTAAAGGTAATGAAAAAGCAGATCGCGCTGCTAAAATGGCCTTATCCCTAGAGCCATCTGATTTTAAAATACCGTATGCTGATTTTAAACCTAGTATCAAAGAGTCTTTATGTCAGAAGTGGCAGGCATCATGGAATGATGCAGTGAATAACAAACTTCATGCAATCAAGCCAACCCTAGGAGAATGGATTCCTTCCTACAGAACCATCCGTAGGGAGGATGTAGTCGTTGCAAGAATTCGAATTGGTCATACTTGTATAACCCACTAGCACATGTAAAAAGGCGAAAACCCACCAGAGTGCATTTCTTGCAATGAACCATTCACTGTTAGTCTCTTTATGATAGTGTTTCGACCTAACAACCTATGCGCAATCAGTACTACAATATGCACGACATGAAAGAAGTTTTTGATACAATAAACATCCCTTGTATTTTGAAATTCCTGTAAGAAGTAAACATTTATTGTAAGCTATAACTTGTATGCTGTCATCTTGAGGATTTCTATGTAATGTATATACCGTCCTTTATATTCAATACCTTTTAATCTAAATCTTCATTAACAGACAGCATTTACATTCCCCATTGATCGGGAAGCTTTATATATTACTCTTACCATCTTATCCTTTTACTTTTATCTGTTGGTTTTTTTTATGGCTGGTCGATATGAAACCTTTTATCACTTTTAAATGATCCTGCATATAACCTTTTGTATGGCGCTAAATAGCCTAACAGTGCTGGTGCGCCATAAAAATACAATCAATCAATCTATCAGTCGACGCTCTTTCTAATCCGCTTGTTGTCAGAGGCTATTTTGCTAACCTACCTGCCGAATTAGCATCAAGTAGTAAAGTAAATTATATAAAGCCTCTCAACATGTTTCTTCCCTATTGTGAACAGAGTCAGTTACAAGCCAGCATCGTAAATTTGTAGAAAAGTTAGATGCCATCTACGTTTGCCTTAATTCTGTCCGGGCTCGCCTTGCGAAGTCAACAAGTAAACTCAAGGAAGCGTCAGGAGCGGCACTGTTCCTTGGTAAGAAAACTACTTTTCCGTGGAAGAACTTGTGAGCTGTGAGGAATCGCTGCATTCCTCTTCTATCCATCTGTTGAACACAGGATGTCGGTTGTCTCAGTACGAGTTGTTCTCTCTTAAGCTTATTTTAACGAGTGGTTTATCCTGAAAAAACTCCCATAGACCTTCTAAGTCAATATGACACTGCCCTAATTTCAGCTTCCAGTTCGTATCTCATTTTCTAACGGTATCACTAAGGTCAACATCGGAATTACGGATCAGAAGACGGATACTAATCAACTAGCCTATATTTCCATACTTGAGTTAGAGTACTATGAGATTCAACAATACGTATGCAACGTTCGACCTCATTTTACCACTGCAAGGAGTCCTGCTAATGTGTTTTTGAATCGTAATGGTAAAACAATATACAATGCCTCGACCGATTTAGCTCGTCGGCTAAAGGGTCTAGGTCTTCCCCACATTACAGCTACGGAAGCAAGACACGCTTTCGAAATGACGTCAGCCATTCGTTTATCAGCAGCAGAGTGATAGCGTGCGGCCTAATACCTTGCTCATACATATAGCACAGCTTAAGCACATTATGTAGGTCTGACCAATTCTCTTGTCAAAACATTTACTGATGAAATGGATAAACTTTAGAATGATGATAAATGGAAAAATACGCCCCATCCGACGACGCGTCTTCCATCGTGCCAGTGGAAGCTTCAAGCGAGGAAGACCCAAAGACAGCAAAAGATGAAAATTGTCACTCCCTCCAAAGTATCGGCGCCAGTAGATTAGAAAGAGGGTTGATACAAAATCGTCAAGGAACAATTTAATATTAAAGATGACCAGGAATTGCCATCCAACAGCGAGCTAAGAACCTGTATTAGTAAAACTCTGGGATGTGAATTACTTAATACGAACGATATTAAGCACATCCGTACCCATTTGGAATACCAACGGGTACAAATACGAGCTGAACATGTCATTGCCTGTGTTCCGCGTTTGCGTCCCCCTGCGGGTCCGGGGTTGTAAAATTTGCCCGACGTGTCCTCACTAAGTGCCGTAAGGGGGTACTAAGTAGTGGAAACCTGTTTGCCGTAGGTTCCGTCCCGTGTTGGGGGAGGAAAGGATCCTGGTAGTTGAGCAGAGGCCTTCCAATGCATTACACTGCTTTGGCCTCTACTTCTTCTAGACGGGTGGTCGGTATGGGCCCCGTCTCGACAAATCAGCTGGTCACGCCAAGCCCTAGGAGGTCTTTATTTATTCCCTCACTTTGTCTCCCCCTGTTTGCCGTGGGTTGCGACCCGTGTCGGAGGAGGAAAGGATCCTGGTAGTTGAGCAGAGGCTTTCCGATGCAATACACTACTTTGGCCTCTACTTCTTCTAGACGGGTGGTCGGGATGGGCCCGGTCTCGACAAATCGGCTGGTCACGCCGAGCCCTAGGAGGTCTTTATTTACTCACTTTCTTTATCCTTCTCGTTGTATTCCTCTTGATGCCACCGTTGCCCCTACATTCTATCCCTTTAACTTTCCCATTTCCAAGTCTTAGAAGACTTCCTAGAAGGCGGTGGCTCAAAGGGTCAATTGGGAGGTAATTTTACCGACTGAGTATGTCTTATGGGATGAATCAGGAGGTGAATTTACCTACTGAGTATAACATCTGTGTATCACTGCCACTTGAAAGGTGTTCCCTTGTTGGGCTCCTTGGTGGGCGGGGAGCACGGGTGCTGCATTTTAAATCCACCAACATGGATATTTTAAAAAAAAATCAACTCAAACGTACCAAAACTGGATCTGACTCAGATGACGAACCATGTGGTGTGGAATCATTTCCACGCTTCATGGTTATACAATCTAAAGACGACTCAAAACCGCTATCCTCACTGTCTCCGTTTGTTATCGAAAAAACAATTACGGGTATAATTGGTACACCAAAAAGTGTAAAGAAGTTGAGATCGGACTGCCTACTTGTTGAATGTGAGCGACGGGGTCAGACCGAAAATATCAGGAAAATGAAGACATTCTTCGATATTCCGGTGACCTCATTCGCTCACACAACACTCAACTCGTCCAAAGGCGTGATTCGATGTCGGGACTTGGCCGGAGTAAGCGACAAAGATATCATCGAAGGGATGAAAAACGAAGGTGTCACTGCAGTTCGCAGAATAAGAATTAAACGTAATAACAATCTGCAGGACACCAACACATTCGTACTCACCTTCAACAAGCCAGCAGTACCCAGAGTGGTCAAGGTTGGCTTTTTGCAAGTGAAGGTTGAGATTTACATACCCACCCCCCTTCGATACTATAAATGTCAGAAATATGGCCATCACGAAGATCGTTGCTCAAAAAGCCAGATATGTGGCCGATGCGGAGACTATTCTCACCAGGAAGCTGAGTGTAGAGCAACTCCACATTGTGTCAACTGTGGAAAAGAGCACCACGCCAATTCCAAGGAATGTGATACATGGAAACAGGAGAAGGAAATACAGAGGGTTAAATACACATCCAACATTCCCTATCCAGGGGCCAGAAAGCTTGTACAGGCAAAAACATCGCCTACTGGCCCATCCTTCTCCTCTGTAGTTAAAAACAATCCCAAAGCAACGAAGGATGCTCAAACACAGACAGATCCACCCGAGTCAACACCTCGCCCTAACACCCCCCATTACCAAGCCCAAAAAACCACGGCATCTACCCAAACAACTTTTAACAATACCCCACCACCGAAATCACCAAAGAGTAAAAATAGATCTCACGGAAATAGGCAGCAAAAGGGGTCAGATGACCCCATCAAACTCTATAACAGGTTTGGGGACATTGAGAGCATGGATGCAGAAGATACTGCTCCGTGTCCTCAAAGTAGCTCCAAACCTAACAAAAAAAATCATCCCCGTACTTCCTCCATAGAAATAATCATACAGACTGTCTCCGCGAAAAGTCTAACCTAGCTCCAAAATCTCCACGCTAATCTTAAATGAAGAATACCATCATACAATGGAACTGTCGAGGACTTAGAACCAATTACAATGAAATTCTTCTGCTTTTAAACGAATATGATCCAGCAATAATATGCCTTCAGGAAACCTTTTTAAAAGATACGGACAACATCACACTTAAAAACTACTCCCTGTTTAACACCTACTTACAGAACGTTGACAGGTCCTTGGGAGGGGTTTCTATTGCTGTGAACAATAGAGCCCCACATAGAATCATCCCTTTAAACACAAATTTGCAAGCCATTGCTGTGAGTGTCACTCTACATCGAGTGATTACATTTTGTTCTATTTACATACCACCAAACACCAACTTATTACCAAATGAATTAGACACGCTTGCTTAACAACTTCCCGCGCCATTTGTTTTACTCGGTGATTTTAATGCCCATAATATTTTATGGGGATCAAATTACATAAGCGACAGGGGCAAAAAGGTTGAAGATTTTATTACTAGACACGACTTGTGTCTATTTAATACCAAGTCTCCGACGTACGTGCACCCAGGAACTGGTACATACACATGTATCGACTTAACAATTTGTTCTCCTTCACTACTTTTGGATTATAATTGGAAGGTCGCTGATGACCTTCACAGCAGTGATCACTTTCCAATCTCTCTTAAGAACACCAACGTTACAATTGATGACACGATTCCACAGTGGAATTTAAAGAAAGCTGACTGGGCCAAATTTGAAACACTTTGTACAGCTCGACTTAACAGGAATACCGCCCTAAACGATAATGATCCTATTCGGCAATTTACATCTGTTTTAATTGAGATTGCACAAGAATCCATTCCTAAGTCCTCGCCGAACTGTAAAAGAACCCAAAAACCGTGGTTCACTAAAGAATGTAAAGAAACCATTAGACAACGCCGAGAAGCACTGAAAAAATTTAATAATCGTCCAACGCCCGAAAATTTAACTCAGTACCGTATTGTTCGGGCCAAAGCTCGCCGCACCATTAATGAAAGTAAACGAGCATCATGAAAAAGATATGTTTCAACTTTAAACTCTCGTTCCTCAATAAAGAAAGTTTGGGACACAATCCGCAAAATAAATGGGAAGGGAAAATACAATTCTTTCCAACATCTGAAGCTAAATAATAACAATTTCAATACCAAACATGAAATAGCTAATGTACTTGCCGATTGTTTCTCCAAAAATTCCTCATCGTCTAATTATTCAGAAGCTTTCCGAAGATTGAAAGCTCAAAAAGAAAAAAACACGGTTGAAATTCACATCGAATAACTCAGAGAATTATAACCAACCGTTTTCATTGTCGGAGCTTATGGAATCTTTGAATAAGGCCCATGATACATCTACTGGGCCTGACGATATACATTACCAGTTTTTGAAACACCTTCCAGAACCATCCTTAACAGTTCTTCTGGGAATCTTCAATGATTTATGGATTACTGGTAATGTACCAAAAATTTGGAAAGAAGCAATAGTAATACCAATTCCCAAACCAGGCAAAGATAGCGCAGATCCTAGCAACTATAGACCTATATCATTAACTAGCTGCGTTTGCAAAACAATGGAACGAATGATCAATTCTCGGCTTGTATGGTATTTGGAAACCAACCATTTAATATCTCCTTTCCAAAGTGGCTTTCGTTATGGTCGTAGTACCAATGATCATCTGGTTAGACTGGAAACATTTATTCGCGACGCTTTTATCAAGAAGGAACACTTAGTAGCGGTTTTCTTTGATCTGGGAAAGGTCTATGACACAACGTGGAAGTACGGAATACTAAATGACCTGCACGATCTGGGTCTAAAAGGCCGACTGCCCTCGTTCATATCAAACTTCCTCTCAGACAGGGAATTCAAGGTATTAGTGGGCTCCACCCTCTCTGATATGCACAATCAAGAGATGGGTGTGCCCCAGGGCAGCATTTTATCGGTGACGCTTTTCAACACAAAAATTAATAGCATCATCAAGTGTCTGACTTCAGGTGTGGATTGCTCCCTATATGTTGACGACTTTTTAACATGTTACCGATCCAAGCACATGCATACAATTGAAAGACAATTACAGCAAAATATCAAGAAGATTCAAAATTGGGCCAATACGAACGGTTTCAAATTCTCGAAATCAAAAACTGTATGTATGCATTTCTGTCAGTTACGAAGACATCATGATGGACCTAAACTCACGCTGGACGGAACACCTATTCCAGTTGTTGAGGAAGCAAAAATTCTTAGGTATCATCTTCGACAGAAAACTGACCTTTATTCCACACCTGAAGAATTTGAAAGCTAAATGCTTGAAGTCTCTAGATTTATTTAAAGTAATAGCGCACACTGACTGGGGTGCTGATAGGAAAGTCATACTCCCTTTATACAGAACATTTATTGGCTCGAAACTAGACTATGGTTGCGTTGTCTATGGTTCAGCTAGGAAGTCCTATTTGAAGATGCTAGACCCAATTCATCATCAGGGAATAAGACTTGCCTTGGGAGCATTTAAGACATCACCGTGTGAAAGCCTACTCGTTGAAGTGAACGAACCACCTTTATCACAACGTAGAGAAATGCTTTCCGCACAGTATGCTCTCAAATTAAGCTCAAACCCTCTGAACCCTGCTTTTTCGGCTGTTTTGGAACCCAAATATAAAACCTTATATGACAATAAACCAAACGTCACACCTACCTTTGGCATTAGAATATTACCATGCCTTGACAGTACCAAAATTGAACTTTCAAAAATTCTGAAAACGACCGTGTCCGAAACACCTCCCTGGCTACTTCAACAACCAAAGGTACTTTTTACGTTTCACGATGGAAAAAAATCGGAGACAAACCCTTCCATCTTCCACAACTCTTACCATGAACTAATCGCCCAATTTGAAAATTATACAAGAATATATACTGATGGATCAAAAGATGAGGAAAAGGCTGCTGCAGCCTTCGTTAGTGGAAAACACACAACAAAAGTTCTCTTGCCAAATGGTACATCAATTTTTTTCAGCCGAAATCAGAGCAATAGACCTTGCATTGCAATATATTGAAAGCAAGCGTATTTTAAATAGCATCATCTTCTCCGATTCACTAACAGTACTTCAGTCACTACATAATAGAAAACTGGAGAATCCATTATTAGCTAATGTTCTCCTTAAAGATACTGAGCTGAGTACCTCCCACAATATAGTATACTGTTGGTTACCCAGCCATATTGGAATTAAAGGTAATGACAAAGCAGACCGCGCTGCTAAAATGGCCCTATCACTAGAACCATCTGATTGTAATACACCGTATACTGATTTTAAACGTAGTATCAAAGACTGTTTACGTCAGAAATAGCAGACATCATGGAATGATGCCGTGAATAATAAACTTCATGCCATCAAGCCAACCCTAGGAGAATGGACTCCTTACTACAGAGCCGTCCGTAGGGAGGAGGTAGCCATTGTAAGAATTCGAATTGGTCATACTTATTTAACCCACTCCTACATACTAAAAGGAGAAGACCCACCAGAGTGCATATCTTGCAATGAACTATTCACTGTTAAGCACTTTATGTTCGAGTGTTTCGACCTCCAACCTACGCGTAATCATTGTTACAATGTGCATGACATTAGGGAGCTCTTTGATACAGTTAGCATTTCTTATATTATAGACTTCCTGAAGGAAGTAAATATTTATCATAAGTTATAGCTTTTATGCTATCACCTTAAACAGTTTTATGTGCTATATATACCGTCGCTAGATTTTAATTACATTTCATCTGTTTTCGTTATCATACATCATTTGCACTCCCCGTTGATCGGGAAACTTTATTTATCACCGTTACCATTTTATCGTTTTACCTTCAACTGTTTGGTTTCGTATCGCTGGTCGATACGTAATCTTTTACCACTTTTAAATAATGAAAGATATAACCTTTTGTATGGCGCTAAATAGTCTCATAGTGCTGGTGCGCCGTAAAAAATTCAACCAACCAACCAACCCTCACTTTGTCTAACTTTCTCCTTGTACCTCTCTTCATACCACCGTTGCCCCTACTGTCTACCCCTTTATTTTTCCTTTCTTCTTCTCTCAGACTTCCTAGAAGGCAATGGCTTAACCGGTCGTTCGTGAGGTATCTTTACTTGCTGAGTATATCACCTGTGTATCTCTCGAACGTGAAGAGTGTCCCCTTGTTGGAATTTTCGGCGGGTGGGTGAAGATGGGTAATGAATATAAAGCAAGACATAATGGAAAACAAAAACAAAAACCAACTAAAACGATCTAAACCTTTAAGAGACTCGGATGACGAGCCATGTGGCGTGGAGTCGTTCCCACACGTTCGCTAGCCAATGCTCCGATAACCCTATCTACATCTTGGCGGACCGAACAGCTATATCGGTGCTTTGTCCTAGCGACATCTATTGGATTTCATGTGTTGCCTCCTTTAGTATGTAATGCCAACTAACCAATAGCGTGGTGCATTGTACATCGGCCGAAAATGGTGGTGGCAATTGACCTAAAAAGGATACATTGTAAATTTAACGTCGAAAGTTTGACTATGTACCAGAGGAAAGCCATTACAGGTCTATTCAAGTGAAAGGTGTTTGTGAAAACACTGACCGGCACTGGAAAAGTGCTTATTTATTAGTCCATTCAAGTTGTTTTCTCCCCTTTTCTAGATTACGTAGGAACAGTGTTTAAATTTGAACAACTTAATTTTGATTGGATGCTGTGGTTTGCTGCCGCATTCGATGAAATTCACAGATCCAAAGGACACAATTATCTGCTCGATATGCCAAGGTGTATCGGAATCTTGCCTAGGGAAGATGTCGTTTCCACGCTTCATGGTTATTCAGTCAAAAGATTCGACAAAACTGATTGCTGCGCTGTCATCATTTATAGTCGAAAAGACTATACTTTGCCTAGTCGACACACCCAAACGCGTGAAGAAACTTAAATCGGGTAGATTGCTCGTTGAAGGTGAGGCAAAGTACAAACAGAAAATATCAAGAAAATTCAATTCAGACTTTCTATGATATTTCAGTTACTTCTTTCGCTTATTTGACACTTAACTCACGCAAAGGTGTCATTAGCAGCCCTGACCTGGCAGGGGTCAGCGACACTGAAATCGTCGAGGAAATGAGGAACCAAGACGTTACTGCAATTCGTCGAATTCGTATCAAACGCGGTGCACAATTGCAGGACACCAACACCATCATACTTACCTTTAATACAACAACACTACCTAAGGTAGTAAAAGTTGCCTTTGAAGGTTAAAGTAGAAGTGTATATTCCAAATCCTCTACGTTGTTTCAAGTGTCAGAAGTACGGTCACCACGAAGAGTGATGTTAGAGAAGCCCTTTATGTGGCCGATGCAGCAAAACCAGTCATCGAGAAGCAGACTGCAACGTGAATCCCCATTGTGCAAATTGTGGCAAAGGTCACCATGCCAATTCTAAAGACTGTGAGGCTTGGAAACTAGAGAAGGAGAACCAGAGGGTAAAATATACGTGAAACGTCCCTTTCCCAGAGGCCAGAAAGATGGTCGAATCTCGAACCCATCTACTTAGCCCAACCTTCTCACCTCTTGTAAAATCCAGTCCAAAGGCAACCAAGGATGGACAAAACTCAAAAGGATCTACCCGATACAACAGCAACTACTAATATTCCACACTACAAGGCACAAAGAAACACAATCTCCACGCAGTCAGCTTTCAACAGCCCCTCCCCCATTACCTAAATCTCCAAAATATAAAAATAAACAACAAACAGACAGCAAAAGGGGTCTGGTGACCCCATTATGTTGCACAATAGGTTTGGCGAGCAAAAATTGGAAATTGGATATAATTTTAGAGATTTAATTAAACCGTAAATATAAAAACTAAAGGATACTTAGATAGTATGTATTATGAAAAAGATCGGGAATTGTGAAACCACATAGCGTTTTTTTTTTGAAATCATAAAAATTAAAACGATTTAGATTGGTGGTTCACTTTGGGAGACGACTTCCTCGTAGCGTGAACCGGTCGACGTTGGAAAATTAAATTCCAACGGTTAACAGTCTCCCATAACTTTTAAAGTTATATTAAGAAACAATTACCTTTGCCGCATCAGGCCATTTTGACGTTGTAAAAACCAGTATTGTAGACGATCAAGAAATTAAGAAATGACTATTCCAGTCTTTTCCCAGTGCAGTGACTAAAGAAAACTTGAGGATTACCTAATGGAAAGAGCGAAGAATATGGCAATAAATGAATCCCCTACCTCAAATCAATAAAGCTTTTACAATATGCCATCCCTCCTTCATGATTATAGCACACAAAACATATTAAAAACACATCTGTATCTAACTCACATTATCCAACTTTACCACGTATTCATAGCACAAGTGAGTGTAATTGGGAAAATAGCTTAAACCAATTTTCTCCGAATCATATAAAAGCTATTTTCAAGTGCGACACCCCCCTTTTCATTCGCCCTGTCCGTTTCCCTTCGGATCGGAGGTTGTAGAATTGGCCCGACGTGTCCTCACTACGTGTCGTAAGAGGCGACTAAGTAGAGGCAACCTGTTTGCCGTGGATTGCGTCCCGTGTCGGGGGAGGAAAGGATCCTGGTAGTTGAGCAGAGGCTTTCCAGTGCAGTACACTACTTTGGCCTTTATTTCTTCTACACGGTTGGTCCGGAGGGCCCGGTTTCGATAAATCATCTGGTGACGCCAAGCCCTAGGAGGTCTTTATTTACTCGCTCACTTTGTCTAACTTTCTCCTTGTATTTCTCTTGATACCACTGTTGCCCCTACTGAATGACCCTTTATTTTTCCTTTCTCCTACTCTCCGAAGACTTCCTAGAAGGCGGTGGCTTAACGGGTCACTCAGGAGGTAATCTTCCTGAGTATACCACCTATGTATCCCTGGCACTTGAAAAGTGTCCCCTTGTTGGACTCCGTGACGGGTGGGCGTGCATGGATGACGAAATAACTAAACAAAATGGAAACCCAAACATAAAAAGTCAACATAAGAAAATAAAATCTATTTCAGACTCTGAGGATGAGCCATGTGGCGTGGAATCTATTCCTCGCTTCATGGTCATCCAGTCCAAAGATGAAGCTAAACTACTTGTTCACTATCGCCATTTATAGTTGAAAAGACTATGCTTGGATTAGTCGGCAAACCCAATAGTGTTAAAAAACTGAAATCAAGTGGTCTGCTTCTAGAGTGCGAACGTAAAGCACATACTGAGAATATCCTAAAAATTAAGACCTTTCACGATGTTCCTGTAAGCTGTTTCTCACACTCATCACTCAATACATCAAAAGGAATCATTCGTTGCCGTGACTTGGCTGGAGTCTGTACAGAAATTATCGAAGGGATGAAACATGAAGGTGTCACTGCAGTCCGTAGAATTCGTATCAAACGTAACAACAATCTGCAGGACACCAAAACCATTATACTCACCTTCAGCAAACCAACAGTACCTAAAGTGGTCGAAGGTGGATTTCTGTAAGTCAAGGATGAGATATATGTATATATGCTAAATCCCCTTCGATGCTTCAAATGTCAAAAATACGGGCATCGTGAAGACAGATGCTCGAGAAGCCAAGCATGTAGACGATGCAGAGTCCCTTCTCATCGGGAATCCGAGTGTAGAGCCACTCCCCATTGTGTAAACTGTGGAAAGGAGCGCCACGCCAATTCAAAAGATTGTGACACCTGGAAACAGGAGAAGGAAATACAGAGGGTTAAGTACACCTCCAACATCCCCTATCCAGAAGCCAGAAAGCTTGTACAAGCTAGAACATCTCTCACCGGCCCGGCCGTCTCAACTGTAGTAAAAACAATAAAAAAAACTAACGTAGAACGCCGAAACGCAAACAAACCTACCTGAATCACAATCCAGCTCAAACACCCCGCACTATAAACCTCTGACAAACATCCTTCAACAACAGTCCACCGCCAAAATCACCAAACAGTAAAAAAGGCCACAAACAAATCGGCAGCAAATGGGGTCTGATGACCCCATGAAGCTGCACAACAGGTTTGGAGACTTTGCGGATATGGATGCAGAAGAAACTGCTCCATGTACGTAAGGTGGCTCCAGGCCATCAACCAAAAACTTCAATCCCGTTCTTCCTCCAGACAAATAAACCCATATATTTCGCCGACACAAGTCTAACCTAGTTACATCCGCTCCGAGTTAAAAAGATTTATACTGAAGAATACCATCACACAACGGAATTGCCGTGGACTTAAAACTAACTACATTGATATTCTTTTGCTTTTAAACGAACATGATCCTGCAGTACTATGCCTGCAGTAAACATTTTGTAAAAGACACGTACAACATCACACTTAAAACCTACGCCTTTTTAACACCTACTCCAAAACTGGTGACAGGGCCTCAGGAGGACTTTCCGTTGTTATAAACAATAGGGCTCCTCATAGCGTCATTTCCTTAAACAGAAATTTACAAGCCGTTGCTGTAAGCGTCACACTACATTGAGTGATTTCCTTTTGTTCAATTTATATACCACCAAACACCATGCTACTACTAAACGATATAGTCAACCTTGTTCAACAACTGCCTGTGTCATTTGTTCTACTCGGTGATTTTAATGCCCACACAATTGTAAGGGGATCAAACTACATAAGCGACAGGGGTACAAATGTAGAAAATTTCATTTCTAGACACGACGTGTGTCTATATAACACCAAATCACCATCATATTTGCACCCAGGAACGGGTACATACACGTGTATCGATTTGACAATTTGTTCTCCTTCGATAATTTTGGATTATAATTGGAAGGTCGCTGATGACCTTCACAGCAGTGACCACTAACCAATCTTTCTTAAGAACACCACCACTAACTCCCTACGGGTCCGGGGTTGTAGAGTTGGCCGGACGTGTCCTCACTACGTGTCGTAAGAGGCGACTAAGTAGAGGAAACCTGTTTGCCGTGGCTTGCGTCCCGTGTCGGGGGAGGAAATGATCAATTCTTTGCTTGTATGGTACTTGGAAACAAACAATTTAATGTCTCCTTTCCAAAGTTGCTTTCGGCGCAAAAATACAATCAATCAATGAATCGAATAAAGATAAAACAATACCATTATGTTGGCATGATTTTTTTTTTTATCCAGATTGGCATAATCAGAAATTGGAAAATGTGATGTAATAAATTCACATGGTAAATGTGCATCAAATCACTAACGACTATGTTACGGTGTTGGTAACTGGATATACGTCATGCCTGAAAAGGAATCAGTTATCATATAAATTATGCCACTTAAAGTTCATTATATTTTTCAATCCGATTTTGAAACTATTGTTGCATGTATGAGGTACTCAGTACAAAGTTGTTACGATCCCGTGCCCGTTTTGTATGTTCGTTAAATCAGTCCACAAATGGTACAGACCAACAATTTTAAAGAAGTACTGGTTGCATATAGGTGGATTAGTCCTTTTGGGGTAGTATAGCAGGACCACTAGAAACTAAAAATGAAGACCTTTTGTATTGAAAGATAAAGAAAGGGAAACATTTTAACTGTAATTTAGCTAAACCTCTGTCGTATCTGTGATACTAAAATGTAATAAAGGACTAAATTCGCTTGACTGGAAAGTGCAGAGTTCTTGCTCAAATAGGCTACTATTTTGAATTCCCGAAACCAACAAAACATTCATTTCACTATTGGTTCAGAACTTGTTCGGTTGTCAGTTTCATCTATTTGTCAAGAAAAGAAGCGTTTGAAAAACGGGGCATGTGGTGAAACAGACCAGACCTCACTGCAGTAAGAAGTATCTTTCATTGAGCAAGAAAGTCGCAGCAGATACGTGTGCATGGAAGGACAAGGAAATTAAAGTTGAATAGAATCACTGTATTGGTAATTATCTTTAGGTTTGTGGTACAATGTCCAGAGCATTTGACCAAAATTTTAAATGATGGTAAGATTGCTGCGACTATGAAATATATTCGTGCCAATATTCCTATTTGTTTGGAAAGACATTTACCCACATGAATACCTGTATAGTCTGGATAGAGGCAATTAAGTACCTGCAACAACCAAAGAAAATTTGTATTGAACTCCGAGTGACTTAAAAATATTAATTAATGATTTTCAGCAAGTTCATGATATGCTGTCCTAATTTATCATACACTCAGTGCCCATAGACGACTGTTACGTGCAGAAGACATATACATGCTATGTGACCTTTTTTTAAGAACGTATGTATGACGCCATATACAGAATAGATAGTAGAGGTGTAATAGTATATGTCAAAAAGTTTACAAGACCATATCAAAAGATATCCGTTAGTTCCAGAGAAAACATTTATCCGAGTTGCATAAAGTTGATAAATGATCGCATGTGTACAAGACAAACTGCCAGAACTATTCAATGGATCGAAAAACAAACGTGATAAATGAAACAATAAAACTTGAAGCTTATTCGCAGTTGGTTTTGTAATTGAAATCGATTCACAGCCCTTTGTTGCATTTTAACGCAAGAGCTACCATTCCCAGCGAGAAATACTCTTCAAATTGATGAAACATACTGTTTTTGAAGAATCTTTGGTTGAGATTATCAGATATATCCAGACGAAACTATATTTGTTTGTGTAAAATGTCATAACGATATACACTTTGCCAGGTGGAAAATGCTGGATGACGACATTGTACTAGTCGTACGAAATACAGAAAGATAAACGTGATATACTGTGCTAGAGTAATCAGTGAATGAACGAATTCTACGTTAAGTTGAAAAGCAAATGCTCTGATAAAATAAGACAACTAATGACTACGACAGATTCATTATGCAGTAACAGACAACTTTTTTCAGTGATACGTAGGATAACGTGTTCTGCATTAATGACAATAACAACACCGTTGCATTTAGCAAGCTGTATTTTATTTTGGTCTACTTTATTATATGCTTCTGTTTTGAAGCGTTTGCCTTCCTTACGTTTTTGAGCAATTCAATTTTATATTTTTTTCGACCTTTAGCCTATACGTAGTACCAAATAACTACGTTTTTGCTAAGGTACCTCACAACGTTACTGCATAAATCCATATTAAACATGACACAAAATCACAGGTCTCATAACATCTCCCAACGGAAAGAACATTCACCATAATGGCAAGCTCAGTCACATAAACACTTACAAGCTGTCGTTCGAATGAGAGACTCTGCTTACATCGATCAAAGTAGGGTTTTTGAACATTCCAGTTTAAGCTACCCGAAAAGGACCATTAAAATGAGATATGTACGACGAAACCAACCTGTCTCAAATGCGGGAAATGGATAATGATGGATTCTTCTACTCAGAGAGCACTTCAGTGGCGGATTCCATGGAGGAACATACCTCGTACTTTACAGACCCTACTAAGTGAACAATCTTGAAGATCCAAGACGTGCAAGAGGAGAAAGGCTTGAGCGTTCCTGTAACTAGGAAATCAGTTAAAGTTACAGCACCACTTAACATAGGTGGTAAATTTTACGCCAGCACAGCTAAGGTGGAGAACAAACCTGCCACAAATACTAACTGTACCCAGATGTCAACAAAACTAGTATATGCTGCATGCAAGATCGAGAGGTAAGTAGATCATTCAAATAGTCATTTTAACGTGTAGCAATTAAGAAACCTAATTCTACAAACGAAACAAATTCTTCCTATGGTCAGTGCATGAGAAGTAGAGTAAGCCTCTGGCCCCAGTGTTCTTTGAAGCGTAAGATTCCGAACACTTCCACCGAGAAAATGGTTAGATCCGGTCCACCAAAGAGCAGCAGACCTACGGACACTGTAGAGTCCTTTGTTACCGTACCCAGAATAGATCTTGATTTCCAGTAATTCAACTACTCGAGTAAATGTCTTTAAGCCCAGTAGGAATAGCAGACTTGTATTTAAAGAATAAAAGATCTGTGATCGTAACTCGTAAGACTTTTACCGTAGCTATTAGCAGTTACACATTTACTCTCAACGTACATGGACGTTCCTTTATACAGACAAGACAACCTACATCCCGAACAGTCATGTGAAGAACTGTGTAACTTGTTTTAAATCCGATGCTTTCTTTCAATTGAATTATTATCTATATGTAAGGAATAAGTACTATTTTGTTTATAACGATTTTCTATTAATTCTTTTGGCGTCGGTCACTCGTGGCAAACTTGACAGCAACATGACACTAGAAACTTTGATGGCTGAATCAAAATGGTAATGTTTTTAATAATTCATTGGAAACGATTCAATTTCAGGTGAATAATTGTTGTAAGTTACAAATTCCATTCCAAAGAGAGGAGTGTGGTCGCAAGCCATACTCGATAATCAGCTACGCTCCTCTATCAACGGTGGTAGCCTGTTCTGAGATTTCCTCGTTCTTCATGAGTAAGCATAAACAAAACCAAGTCATAAACATACTAATGTTACAGTCTCCAACATATCGATTGATAAATCACGGTGCATGGAAGGGAAACTTTGATTGGTTCATAAAAAACAGCATGAAAGGTCATGTTGGGTCGCAATGCCGAGAAAAAAATATACATTACGCTTGCAGTGATTAGTTAATTAGGCCTATCCATATTCACGAGAAACGAGAAGCTCTACTCATAGGCGGCCACAGATTACAAAGGAGGGTAGCGGAGTATCGAAAAAGTATTAATATGATACGAAGCTACATAGAAAATCTTTGTTATCTATATGAAACAGTTTAGAGAACTATAAATTTTGCCAACCAGGATTCTATTCAGGATTCTGGCCTAATATGGGTATTTTGCTTAGTATTTCATTAAAAGTTAACCTCTTTAAATATGCTTATATTCACTTCATCTCTGTAACTGAAGCTCAATCACGGCTGAGCCACATAGCGTGTACTATTTTCTCTTCTAGTTCTATAGATTAATATTGGGAATGTTGGTCTATTCCACTAAAAAAAGTTTTCTGCGGTTCAGTTTAAAACGTTATACATTTTTGTGACCCTATATATTAAAAATGAAATAAAACAAAATATTTAAGGTAAAGCCCTTGTTTTTTTTCGTATCTTCTTGTGCAGGCACCTTTATAAGGGTGATATCTATTTGCGATACACAAAAATCTTCAGTACGGGATAACATTGCTTCGTGAACAAGGAAGTACGACTTACGAAATCGATAAACATGTATTTTCACGATACCCGCTTTAAAACGAGAGAGGGATGGATAACTTTGGACAAGTATGACAAATCCACATGAGTGAACCCAATTTTGAACTGTTCAGAGGCTTCGGATTCGTGATAGTGTGCGTATGCATGCGGGTGTTGACACGAAAGTATGTAAAACTATTGCAAAAGATCTTTCTTTTTCCAGGAGTAACAGGACGAACGCCAATGCTTTTGTTGAATACAGGTTTCTGAATCATCTAGGCCTCGTAATCGATCGTATCAGGCATCAATGCCAACGTTCCAAACGCATTTATATAACGGAACTAAACTGGTCATTTATTTCACAGGTTAAGACCATGCTTCAAGCAACTTTATACAGGACAAATAATCCAATTAAATATTGCCATTTCAAATTCAGGAAATAGTTTATGGATAGCTTGTATCAATTAAAAATACATGGAAGAGACGACAAATGTAGATATCTCCATTATTATTTTTTAATTCACGTTTCTATTACAACCAGCATGTGAACTGAACACATGTCAGAAATTAAATCATACTTATATAATACATCATACAAAGAAATTTGGAGCGACGGAAGAAAATGGCCTTGATTCAATATTGTCCGATTCACTGGTTGGCAGGTTTTCATTTCCCTGTGAATAGCCTCTTGCTAGCCTCAGCAGTATGATTAGTGTGTGTCAGGCAGACCAAAATCTAAGCCAATTTATGTGCATTTAGCATGTAAGCAACCACGAGAACTACCATGATATGTGTTTGATATGTTTCTAACGGGATGTAACCGATATATGAATTTTCTAAAATGTGACATATCATTCAAATTCATGGCATTTTCATATACATGTACATTAGCTAACGCATTACGGATTGCACACACAAAGTTAATCCAAATGTAAGTTGTCAATATACAAGTGTATTTCACTAGTTGTCTCGTCATTTAATCAAAATTTCCATCGTTTATTTTCTTTCCGTGTAAATCCTACTCACTGATGGAGGTCACCACTTATAAACAAATTTCACTAGTAAGAAAAATATGATTTTGTTTCCAACACTCAACTGGTAGTACTGTAGAAACAACCCCACTAATGGTTGAAAATCATGTCTTTCTCATTTTATCATGGAGTCATTTAATACACTGTATTCTTGTATGATAAAAAGTAGGACCAATTGTTTATGGACAGACCCAGTAGTGTTTTCGGGTTTTGTTCCTGTGGGCTTGCGGGACTTTGGCAGGTTTCACACGTTGATCGGGAGATACCTTTACCTTCTGAGTATACCACGTGTGTAACCCTGCCACTTGATAAGTGTCCCCTTGTTAGGCTCCATGGTGGCCGCGTAAGTACGGGTGATGAATACAAAACAAAACATAATGAAAATAAAACAAAATCAGCGCAAGAGAAACAAGACCTTATTATATTCAGACTATGAGACATGTGTCGTGGAGTCACTTCCACGCTTCATTGTCATTGAATCCAAAGACACTGCATGACTATATTCGGTCTAGTCGGCATATCAAAAAGTGTTAAAAAATTAACATCGGGAAGCTTGTGGAATGTGAGCCAAAATGACAGACTGAACTCCTTAACAAACTCAAGCCTTTCTCTGATATACAAGTAGCCTCTTTTGCAGCGATTCCATCGCCGCCAGTTTGCGTTTTCCATGAAAAAGTGTGATTTTGGCTGGTAGCCCACCAAACGGTGCAGATATAATATTGGGCCATTGTACTACAAAACTCAGCAGCTGAGTCAACGCTATCTCAAGTGTGTTACCGGGTGGCGCCATAATCGCGCTGAGAAATACAACATCAAATTCTGGCCTCGTGACCACACAGACACCATTGAGGTAATATTCGGATAGGTATTTACAATTATTCTATCAAGTCTTTAAATTGCTCATGACCCAGCTTGTATACCTTGCTTCGTTGATGACAACGTGGGAATTGTTGCCAGCACGTAAACTCCTCACAAGGGGTTCTAATCGACCAGCTGGTCTCGTAAAGTTATCGGGACACAACTGTGTCGTCAAGCCGCTCCACAATGTTTCCATGGGAGAGGACTCCCTTGGTTTTGTAGCCTCAGTTTTAGATTTTTTAGTCGATTCTTCATCTGGAGTTTAGTTGATAGTAGAAATAGGGGACACTATAGGGTCTATGCACTTTAATGTTAAAATAGGTGAAGACGAATATAGGGTCTGTGGGACTTTAATATGGGTGGGCCACTATAGGGTCAAAAGGAATTGGACATGGGTGACGTCATAGTGCTGGGTACTGGGGAAAATGGCTACAACGGGCAGTGAATTAGT
>JAECUM010055125.1:0-15952 GCA_016617855.1 Megalonaias nervosa
CGATCATCCCATGCTAAGCAAATTGATGTCCAGCTCAACACAACAATGTGCATAATCTCTTGACCACTACGTCCTACTCCTTTACCATGGCTGCCAGTTCTTAGCAATATTTCTCCTCCACATCTGCGTCGCCAGGAAGCAGCCACAAAAATGTTGGCTAAGGTCAATGCCAATGAGAAACTTCCACTGTTCATGGACGTCGCCTCACATCCAGCATTCCGCTTGGCTTCGAGATGCCCAAACTGCTTAGGTCCGTTGCTGGAGGACATGACAACTATTTCGACATGGAGCTTTGAGTGGTCTTCAACAGATGTTGTAAACCACTCCCTCATAGCTGAGCCATCTGTCTGCCCTCCTGGCTTCAACCTTCCACATCATCTGTGGACCACACAGAACCACTTTCGGACAGGACAGTGTCGTTGTGCAGTCCATTTTGCCCGATGGGGCCAGGCCACTAACTCTTCCTGTTGCTGTAGAACTCTTCATACAATATCACACATTGTGAACAACTGTCCACTGACAATGTTCCCCGGCGAACTGCAGGCTCTGCATGCTGCTGATGATGACGCTGTCAAATGGCTGAGCACTTATTGCACACGATAATAATATAACTGTATAAAAAATAAGGAACAAAAATATAGATGAATGCAATAGTTTAACGTAATCAGGGACTGTTGAGAATTAGTTGATTATGATCTACTTTTGCCCAGTGCGAGGAGCACTCTCAAAGATGAAATACGCCCAGTTAGCTTGTGACTTCACATATAAATGTGATGAAACGAAGCTAAATGCAAATCTGTATGTAACCAAGGAAGCATGTCAAAGAATTTAGCTCAATCTAACAACTTAACATAATCAGTGGAGTATGAGAATTAGGTCAGTGTTATTAGTATCATTCAATCAAGTTTAATGACTATTCAAACAAACGTCGTACAGAAAGGGAACTAATTTGAATACGTGACATAATTGCGAGGGGAAAAGTAGGTCGCGGTGATCTGCGTCTAACGTGGTGAAAGGAACGGTCGACGTTTAACACAAGCATTATGTTTCATTACTATACTGTTAGGAGTCTAGGATCTTACAGTAAGTAACAGACAAGAGTCAAGACAACAAGCTTTGTAAAAGTAAACAAATAAGTATTTCCCTAGAATACCAAGTGAAAGATTTTTAAAAAGAACTTACAGTTTTACGAATCAGATCCAAAAATAATCCAAGAATTAAAAGTAGAAGTCCTAATATGAAAAAGTCCTGAATGAGTCTGAGTTCGAGTCACGATTAAATCCAAAATGGAAGGCTGTGACCTGTCTTGTTGTCAGAGTTGTACTGATGTGTCAACAGTCTCTTGTTGAATCACAAAACAAAAAAAAAAAATATTATACCAGTTTTTAATTCCTTATAAATTTCAGTCAATGTCTTTGTGCAAGAATTTTTGTAGGATCACTTATGTATTTCCAGGGAAAAGAATCACTTGAATAAAATAAAAATTCAACTCAAACTGGTCACAACAAAGCAGAAATTAATGTGTCAAATGATTCAAACCCAACTAATAGTCTTCTATTAAGACAACAATTATACACTAATTTAAGACGCAAAACAGCTTCCCGGATGAGGGTCAACCTTCTAGAACAAATAGAAGTTTGTTATGCTATTTGTCACGTCGTCCAGGTATGACCCTGATTCAACTTAACAATTCTTAGTATGGGAAATATACAAAAATAAATTTTAAAAAATAGTTGCTTACTAAAACTGCTATTGGTTCTGAATCAAGGTCAGAAACTAGATGCAGTGTTTCTATTATTAGGTGTTTACACCAAAAATAAAAAAAATAAAAAAGTCAGTCATGTCAAACTCTATTCTGGACAATATCAAATCCAGTAAACACCATTACATTACAATAGCATGTAATGGAATAAAAAAAATTAAAACTAACAGACAAATTAAATTAAATTAAATATTCATAAAAAAACATAAACAGCATGAAGAAGATAGTTAAGTTAAGAAACTTGACATAATTAATGACGAGCGAAAATTACGTAAACTACAAACATTAGACAGTTATGAACAGTATTCTCCAAGATGAATACACTTACAACAGTTTCGAAGAAATCACAGGACTATAAAAAATTGTTTACTTTCATAGTCATTTGCTTGTGGTGAACACCAGGACCAGACATAAATATAAACACCAAAGAGCATGACTGTATGGAACGGTGACAAATAAACGGAGCTAAATATAAAGCCATAACGTAAACACTGGTGCCTGAAAATTACGTCAATGTCACAGAGTTCAAGATGTGGTGAGCAGTATTTTATAATTTGACCACTCCCATCAATTCACAACTGTATATACAATGTTGTCAGGGAACGGAAGCTAAAATGATAAAACGTAATGTTTATGATCATTGAACCAATGGCAACTACGCCAGGAATATGATCTCTGAATTGTACAATATATGTTACAGTGACAAAGCTGTGACTGTAAGGTTTAAGTTTCAACATGCGAGATCAAACTACCGACTTACATAATTCTACAATAGTGTATGAGGAAATGAGCTAAAATGACGTGAACTGAGAGTTGATGCCAGATGGATGAGCGGACAGACATCAACAATCCATAAGCCAGAAATGAATTTACAAATTTGTTAACTGACCTTCCATGAGAATGGCGATACATTCCACTGGGGAAGAGAGGATACAGATGGAAACAGCATCCTTTGGTGCATACGAAGGTTGACTCGTTCTGTCCACAGTTTCAGGATATCCAGTCTCATACAGCATATACTGTAGCGACTCGTAGAACTCCATGATATGATCGTCCTCTGGCGGGACGGGGATACCTAGAAAAATGTCGTCGAGAACATAGGCATGGCAAAATACAAGTTTGCGGTTCTATAATATAAGTAGAAAATAAAATATTGTGATCTTGCAACATTCTTGCCATAGTTTTACTTTACTTCATAGATTTTAATCCGAATCATGTATGAGGTTGTGAAAATAGAAAGTAATTGTTCTTTATTATAAATGTTACATGCAGAAAAGAGAGAGAGAGAGAGAGAGAGAGAGAGAGAGAGAGAGAGAGAGAGAGAGAGAGAGCGAGAGAGAAAGCGAAACAAATATTATGCTGTACTTACATATTTACAATCTGTATGTGGCATTAGTGATAGAAGTAACAGTACTAGTAGTGTGGTGGTAGTAATATTGATAGATATACCGTCACGGAATGGTCCTAGGTTAACCTTGGTTGACCATTCCTTGTACGACCCAGTCCTTGTGCTGTATTCATCAACCATGGTTGGAAAGCGAATGGTGTTTAACAACTGCTCCTCGTCTTCACTTTGATACTCCTCCTCATCAGATTCTTCTTCCTCTGGATCCAGAGTCAGTTCACAAGTTTAATGATAGAAGGATGGGTATCAAAAGTGTCACAAGCTCAAGATTGACTAAAATCCCATTTAACTGAATATATGCGAGTAAATGCAGTACAGAACATGTTTCGGGGGATTCAGCAAACATATCAAAGGTCCATGTAAGCAGATTCACGTTAGACTTCAGGCTGCAATGTTTACACGTGTAAGCGGCTCAGTTTGGTTAACTGTCTGTAAACGTGTACAAAATCTGTAATCGTATAAAAGGAACATGCACGTGACTGTCCGTGACCCAGAAATTAACTGTTTAGATTATATTACATTTTCATGACTTTCGCATCCAATGTGGCATCGATAGGAAAAAGAAAACCCTAAAATTCAAGACAATTAATAGCACCTCATAAAATGTATCAGGTCTCGATAATGGTAACCAAGTTTGTTTGAACTACATTGCTTACATTTGAACTACATTAATTAACTTCTAACAACACTTTCGTTTAAAGTTATTTACTGACTCCTATGAAACATGTTCTGTACTGCATTTAGTCGCATATATTCGGCTAAATGGGTTTTCGTTAGCAGAATGACAAACAGTTTATTTTAAGGAAACAGTTTCACATCTATTTGTAACTGAAAGGTATTTTATACTCATTGTAGAGTCCACACAAGCATTTATGAGCATGTACATACGGTTGCACTATCTATTGTTTTATCGAATACATATATGTTCAAGAACAAAATAATATCTTCACATTCCTAGGACGTTCTACCTACGCTGTCAAATATATTAAAGAAGGTTTTATTTTGCTCAGTTCTGTCATAATGAGAGGTGAATGACGTACATCAAATAAAACGACCAAAAGTTGAGTGAAGCATGGCATGCGTGCTGTAAATGCCATATATATGCATATTAATAGATCTTGTCTGTAAGCATCACCTCCAGATCCGGGAAAGGTTGAGTGAAGATTTGATTAATGCCTCAGTTTGGATTATGGCATAAAGAAAATATTAATCAACGTTACAGTCTTCGTCAATTGAGAGGCTCTAGAACGATAATGGGTCCGTGCCCTTCATCATGACCGGTTCTAATCAACACAGAACTAAAATGAAGTAACATAGAATGAGCAACAATGGTACAAATATATTTAGATATTTAAACGAGAGTTTTGACCACATAGCTAGAAGCATTATAGTGATGACTTATCTACAATACCTGCTTCAATTGAGACCAGTCCTAGGTTTACAGGAAAAGGCTTGCTCTTACACAAATATGCCCCACCTTCGATCTCCATCTCTACACCTCCCACTAGTTCTGGCGGCAATTTATAATTCGCCTCAGCGACATTAGCATCCATTTCATCAAACCTTAACGAAAATACAGAAGGTGCATATGAGTTACATCGAATATATCATATTTCGACACGTTCAGTTTTCACCAATTTGCCAACATCATGCAGTTCGCTGGCAGGTGTTGGTCTAGTTTGTTTGTTCTACTAATAATTTAAAACTGGCATCAAATTTACCTATCTGCGACGGAAGACGTAGGTGAATGCTCCTTGCGATTCTAGGTAAGGTGTTCGCGGTCAGTTTAAATCTGTATTGGTAAACAATAGTTCCGTGGAGCGCTTTATCTGGACTGCGATTAACTATGACGAGACAAGAATCTGCTGTGGATTATTATGCACAGCTTTTTTTTTTAAATAAAGCAATTTATTTAGAAGAAAAGTGATATTCCTCATCTTTGAAATAACACAAAATGTTGATGACCACAAAGCCGTAGCGGCCAGGAAAAGTTAGACGTATGCCTTGAACTCAACGGAGATTCTAGAATATTGCATTTTGTGTTTGGATAAAATCTAAAAATAATTAATCCATGATAATTTCTTTCATATTTAAATTAACATTACAAAGATGATAAGAATTATGTTTCATATCAATCATCTTCATGAGATCTGTTAAACATATAAACGCAAGACCAGCTGACCAAGAAATCCCCATCAGTATGGTCGGATTATGTCAAAGGTTTTTCTTATCCTGGTAATTGCTTTTTATGAAGGTTTGTATATCGAGCTTTTAATTCTTATTTTGAGTAACAACATCCATATTTCATACCGGCTTTGTTATCCTTTCCACCGATGGGAAATTAATTTAAGCTATGATATTTTCTGCCAAATTTTGTAAAATTCGCTTCAATATATTTTTGTAACAGCAGCCACAATTGTTTGGGGATCAGCCTCATTTGTACACATTTGAAAGACCTTTATTTCACTGAATTCTTGTCAAGCCTGGTCGAATTCTGCTTTTGAAAAGAAATTGTCAAAAACAGTTGGGAATGGAAGACAAACGACGAACGAAGGATAAACATTTAACGCACATTTCATCTTTTCTTTATTATTTTTTTATTGTTATTAGTAGTAGTAATATTAGTAGTTTATATAATAGTAGTAAATATAACAGTATGCATATAGGATATACAAAACTATGTAACCATGAGATAAATGCAAAACCTTAACCTAAGACCTAAGTCACTAAAATGTGAAGCATAGGTCACTGACTATTGTTGTACGGGTGTGATACTAACAGATATTCGAACAGTTACATAGAATGATGGTTTTAGCATGAACAGATCTACAGGTATAAATATAAAACACAAAAATTGAAGACAAAGTCAGTGACTCATGAAATATTGGTCACGGTGACCTACTCTTGAGGGGTTGGGTAGTATATATAAGATACAGATGCGCTCGTTACCTTACTAGATTTCACAATTTCTCCTATACCAGTAGGTATCCATTGTGCAAACAGCAGATGTGGTCATAAACTAAAGGTACGAAAAATTAAGTTCATTCAGTGTATTTATGAATTGTGGGTCCTGGTGACTTTTTCGTTAGGCTTGGTTTGGTGCTTTACCGCACATGAACACAAGCAGTTACTTAATGTCAAGGCAATACGAGGAAATGTCTTACCCAAGGATACACCATGATGTTTTGATTTAAAGGTGTGTTATTAATGGAGATGTATTTTATCGTCAAATTTCATCATTCTGCGCTTTGGAAATAAACTTAAGTCATATTTTTGCTATTTATTGCTCATATTGTTTCTAAACAGATAACATCTAACTTTGATCAGTCACAAAGATCGTGACATTTGACCTCCAAATTCAAAGAGTTGTTTGTCTTGAACAGATTAACTGACTTCCAAGTTTGGTGAAGGTATGAAAAGACGGAAATTAGTTTGTCCAGTAGAAAACAAATTGCAAACTGACTTACTAACAAAAGAACGGATGAAATGACTCATCCATAATATATTACGATGTATCTGACAATTTATCTTATGTACACAAAAATCAATTAAATTTGGAACTTCTGCTATTAAATGGGACTTAATTACTGTTACTTAATTACTGTTTACACAACTTGTTCTAACCCATACCAGTAGCGAATTAAACAAAATACCTCTACCTGTTACGTTTTATGTTTCTAGACAGTATATTCCATACAGAGCATTCTAAACCTTTTGGTGGTATACAAACGCAACGTCAGCCAGTAAAATGGGAAAAAACCTAACTTTACCCAATCCAGTAACATTGGAAAAGTAATTAACAGTGACAGTTCATTATACGGGTGTGGTCCTATAATGAATGTTAATCATCATCTAGTTTAATAGTTAAAACATGATCAGTAAGCACACAACATAGCATAGTCAATGAGGCGTGAAACTGGGTGAAGTGATCTGGTTTTGTAATGAGTTGTTGTTGTTGTTGTTGTGGGGCTTAACGCCATTTTTCAGCACACGATAGGCTATACATGGCGGCCAGTATTAATGGTGGAGGAAGAAACCGGGAAATCCGCAGAAAGAACTACCGACCCACGAGAAGCTACTGGCAAGCTTTCTCACTTATCCACATTCGCCGAATCTTAGACTCGAACCCACGCAGACAGAGGTGAGATGGCAGTGATCCGTAACGAAGAGAGCATTAGACCACTCGGCCACTCGGGGCCCCTTTTGTAATGAGTGTATAGTATACAACCCGATGCATGCCCTCGCCAAGTTTCGTGATTCAATATATAACAGTATCTATATGGCATACACGAAATGCATGTCATCAGGCGCTAAACGCAAACAAAAAATAATCCAGACGATACTAATGTACTAATAATATAAATTGCATGGAATCAGATGTTACTGAGACCAGTATAGGGATATTATGTAATATGATCTTTGCTTTCCAAGTTAGTCACAAAAGTCTCGCGTTGAATAGATTTTGATACCCTTCTCACTTTCATCAGTGCCAAGCTCTGACCAAGCATCGCATGTTCTGCGCATGACACAGATCTGCATTAGACCTACACAGAAATAAGGTATGTGTTTCATTGCTGCACACAGTCGTACCTATCAATGTATAGTTGTGGATGTTCTCTTACGGCTTAATGAATCGTAGACACGGCATTGAGTATACTCGAAACAATTGAAATGGTTCTGATCATGGCAAGCATATATGTCTAAATATAGAACGACATACTGAATGGTTCTTGGCAATGATTTCAATTTGTAAATAGGAGCCTATTTATCCAGAATATATATATATATAGTATATATATATATATATATATATATATATATATATATATATATATATATATATATATATATATATATATATATATTATATATATATATATATTGTGCAAACATCGTACGTGGTTATGAGTTCCACACACGAATATTGAATTGTAGGCCCTAGTAACGCATTGGTCATACTTGGTTTGGGGTTTTACCGCACCGCAACACAAGTAGGTTATATTGCGCCCAGGCAATCACAGAAGAATGTCTTACCCAACTATATGCCATGAATTTTTGGTTGAAGGGTGTGTTACAATTGGAGATTCATACTATTATCTAATTTTGTTATTCTGAACTTGAGAATGAAACCTAAACCGCACACCATAAGTCATGTTATGTAAAATATAACTCTCGTTTGAGGGGCTTTTTCTTTTTCTTTTTGTATTATTTCTGTCCAGGGAACATCTAGGTTTGATCAGCCACAAAGATCATTATATGTGACCTCCAAATTCAGATGGTCATTCTTATTGAACAGGGCAAATCATTTTAAAGTTTGATCAAGGTATAACAAGGAGAGAAATATAAACTCACTTACTAACGGGATAACGGATGAATGGACACATCCATAATATGTATTCATATATCTGATATTTATCTTATGTCCATACATATCAGTTAAAATATGGAACTATTGCTATTGAATACTACTTAACTAATACTTATCCAATTTTCTCCAAAACATACCACTAGTGAATAAAATAAATACCTCTCCTAGATATGTCTTATGTTCAGGACAACATAGTACGTTCAGAGAATTCAAATACAACCCAATTCAGTAAAATGAGATAAGCCTAATGTAACCCAATCCAGTATAATGGAAAAATCCTAGTCCAGTAATATGGGAAACGTAGATAACAATGACCATTAATTATACGGGTGCGGCACTAGCATAGATGTCAACGATCATCTAGTTAAATAATTAAAATATAAACAGTTAAAACACAAAACGTAGCAAAGTCAATGAAGAGTGAAACTTGGTTAATTGATTTGTTTCTTTTTTATGAGGATATTGTATATATCAAGATGCATCCCCTGACCAAATTTCCTGAATACATGTATAACAGTATGTGCATATAATTAATGTTGTCAGGAGCTAAACGTGTAAACTTAATCTAGGGCAATACTAACCTGTAACAGTATAAACTGCATATAATCATCGAATTCGAAATATCTGGTATTAACGAACCAGTGAAATATCTCATATAAGAACATTGACATTTCCCATTGTTAAAAATATGTTCACATCAATCAATTCTACAGTATTAGTAATAGTAGTAACCTTGTATGAATCACAAACTTGTGCTACAGAATTGATTTTATTTGTGAACTGTATGCTTGCCACATTTTTGAGACACACTAATTGGGGAAATATATACTTTTCTATTAGTGGTTTAGCTGGTTCAGAAATCAGTATAGGAATCTAATATAATGTACGTTTAGTTTTCAAAGTTAGTCAAAAAGTCTCTAGTTCAATAGATGTCGATGTCCTTTTCGCATTCGTCAATGGCATGTTGTGGCAAAGTATCGTATGTCCTGCACATGGCACGAATTTGCATTAGAGTATTCTTGAATGTATTACACAGGTCCTACAAAGAGATAGGGGATGTGTCTCTTTCTTCCATTATTAACACATCTTACAGAGAGGGATGTAGCAGATGTGTCTCTTTGTTGCAGAAAGTGACTACCTAGCAAGGTACAGTTGTGGAAGTTCTCTTACGGAGTAGTGAATCGTAGTCGCGGCATGGAGTTATCTCGAAACAAATGAAATGGTTCTGATTATCACGAGTGTTTGTGTCTAAATATTGAACGACATACTGAATATTTCTTGGCAATGATATCACTTGTAAATATGTGCCTATTTTGTATAATCCCATTTGGTTATCACCTACCGATCGCACATGCCACTCTTGTCATCCAAGGCGAAACAAGATAAGTGTAGCAGTGCAACTTTCTCATGTAAACGTTTTACCTGCTAATGAGAATGGAGTGTACATCATCGATTGTAAGCTGTGAAGTCAACTAACGGTTTCTGAATTTCGCGTGGAATAACAATGGTTTACTTCACTCCGTATTATTTCGAGCAGAGAAAGCACAGTTTCTTATCTGACGTTTGGATAATTTTTTTTTCTGAAGTATGTTCTTACCAAAGGTTCAAGAAATTCTATTTTATATGGTACATTCTCTTAATAACAAGCTCTGCATCGATATATTGCCTTTTTTAAAGATGGATAATTAACATTAAATAGCTCCGAGGCCCCAGTCAGCAATGCCGACGGTCTAGGTGTATAAATATCTCAAGGTGAAAAGTATGACAATTTTAATAAAATATAGCAATTTAATTAAATGACTTGATAGACAAATTTCTCAATCGCATCTTCTTTCGAACAAATATAATGGATGACTTATTAACAGTTGCCAATTATTATTCCATCACATCAAATTAAAGGTCTTAAGTGTCAGTGTTTCCTTTCATTGTTGTGTCCGTTACTCATCTGTCAGTACCTGTCCGCCTCTTCTTTCTCTTTTGTACTTCAGGTACCCTTAACTACGTGCTCTCCTGACACTTCCGGATCCGTTCCTCCAACACCTGCGGTGCTTTCTATCACGTGTTCTTTCCGGCACTGCACCTCCGCACAAACTGCTGAAGTCACCATGAACGCCAACCGCGTGTTCTCCACGTCTCTTCCCTCGTCTCTGATCCTTGGATGTCGACTCTAACACCCACTCCTTACTTTAATCTCAGGAAAATTCACCACACTCTCACAGACCTTTCATCAGAATAATGGCGAATAAATGAACAGGTCAACACACTCACATGTAAACTATCATCATCAATAGCAATCATATGCATTTCCTACCGTATGAACTGTTAAAGACACATCCAAATATACAAGTACCTAATTATGTGTGCATAAGTCCAGCAATGACTACCTCTGCATAATTCACAATTTGTATATTCACATACTGATAAAGCAAGTACAACTTCTAACACAGTTTTCTAAATAATTCAGCTATGGATTAAGCCCCAACATAGTAGTAAATTTCACTTCGATTCCAGTCCAACAATTTACATACGTTAATCTTGCATGGTAATAATTCGCTGTACGCTACTTTACGATATGTTGACAATTCAGCTATACGTGGAAAATTCCATTTCCAATAAACTAACTGTACATAATAATGTATCAATCTTACAACACCTACTGATGAAAGTTAGACTAATTCGGGTGAAGATATGTTACCTTAAGAAGCGTTTGTTCGCAAATCCAAACCTAGATGTTCACTAGAATTCCTTCCCGCCTTTAACGAGCGCACAATTTAGCTACTCAGAGCAGTCTAATGCCTCTCAACTTCTCTCTGATCCGCCTATGACTAGGTTGCCACATGTACTGATTGAAAGATGCATTTATTTGGAACATAAGAGGTTGCTTGTTTAGACTCCGCTATAGATTTGAATCTCTCAGTTTTGATTGGATACTGTCTGGTGTCTTTGAAAACTGCCTTGATAATCTAACACTTACTTGTCCGTTTTCCCGAAATTGCTTCCACGTTGGTCTTGACATCATCGACTGATTGCACAATAAACACCGGGGTCTCTATCTTGCCGGCCTGGTTGTAGAATTCCTTCTGAATTTACCACTGACGGGTCGTTGCGTAATGGTTAACAGCAGACAGGCATTTTCTTTGTGCCCAGAACTGGGTCTATAGTCGTAATATTACATAATAAGTATTGACATTATCCAAGGTGTTCTTAACTACGAAATAACTATAAGAAGATATGTGTACATGAAGCATGAAGCATCAGATAATTTTCACCCACAAAGTGACAGCTACATTAAAACTCCAAATCACACACACACGCACACATTGTAATGGCACTGTTAACACGTGATTGACTATATATTGTCACGAGGAAAGGAGGTTCGGAGCCTTTTCCAAGGACATACAGAGTTGCTCGGGGCTTCTTGGGCAGGTATGGAACCAGCGACATTTGCATTAGGAGTCCATCACACTACCAGCTGTGATATTGAGGTTTCTTGAAGAACAATGAGGTGCAATGCTAATACAAATATTGTGGCTTTTTATTGATGTTCTCATGATGTCTTTATATCAATTATAATTCGCAATTATGTCGACGCATCACTTTAAGTATGCCTAGCAGAGACTTCATAGGTTTCATATCAGTTTTGTATTATATACAAAGGTACGTGTTTTTTTTGTTTTTTTTTGTTTTTTTTTTTTTAAACTATTTATCGAACAACATAAAAGAGTGATGCTTGGCTCTAAGACACCTTCAGAATGTTTGGTGGCAATATTTTATTATATTCTAGATACTTTGTATGCAGCATTCATATTGTATGGCTAATGTAGTGATGTGCTACATGTGACGTTCACATTATATGGCTAGTATAGTGATGTGCTACATGTGATGTTCACATTATATGGCTAGTATAGTGATGCACTACGTGTGATGTTCACATTGTATCTCTAGTATAGTGATGTGCTACATGTGACTTTCACATTGGTTGCTAGTATAGTGATGTGTTACATGTTACGCTCTTATTGTATGGCTAATATAGTAATGTGCTACGTGTGATATTCACATTGATGGCTAGTATAGTGATGTGCTACATGTGACGTTCACATTGATGGCTAGTTTTGTGACGTGCTACATGAGACGCTCAAATTATATGGCTAGTATAGTGATGTGCTACATGTGACGTTCACATTATATGGCTAATAAAGTGATGTGCTGTATGTGACGTTCACATTGTAAGGCTAGTATAGTGATGTGTTACATGTGATGATCTCATGTTATTGTTCGTTTGGTGATATACTACATGCTATAGTTTGCATATTGATGTACTATATGTGTCACAATATCATGCAATTGATGCATAATTGTGTATGCAAAAGTGAGGCACTTATCGATATTTGTATGCAATTCTATTAACCATTGTCTTTTCCCGTTAACAATTTAGTGATTTAACTCTGTCACCTAATCAGGACCTTACGTTTTTCTTAGTGATAATTTCAAGTTAGCGTCATCACTGGCAATCAGGCAATCAGACATCACTGTCTGATTCATTTGAGAACGTGATTGACTCGGTTTTTATCCACCGAACTTTGCCTTTGATAACTTGTTACATTTATTTGAGAACTAAATATTTATGACCAATAACATGTTGAAATGTATTTCCAAGATTTTCCCAGATTCATTTTGAGAATGTCTGTGTTGACGAAATTAGACTCTTATAAGGCAAGATGAAGGATAAGACCTGAATAATCCAACTGTTTTCACCTACAGGATACGAGAGTGAAACCTGTTGTACCCCGTAAAAAAAATATATCAAAACAACATCATAGCACTCATTGTTGTACGTATAATCCAAATAAGAAACCGGATATCTATAAGTCAATTTGGAAGTATACCGAGAATTAGTTTAGAGATATGAATAGCTTACGTCGGATACAAACAAACAGACAAACATGAATTTGGTGAATGTTTCCAAATGGCACTTCTTATATAATATTTGCTTCGAAAGAGAACATACATGTATGCATGTAGGAATAGAGCGAATAATGAGCGGCAGCAAAGTTAGATCATATCATGTCATGATGTGGAATCAAATGACTGAAGCCATGTAAATGAATCGCAACCAAGGAGGGACACCGGGTGGCCAAATGGTCTAAGGTCTTCGTCTTTACCAATCACAGTCATTTCACCTCTGTCTGCGTGGGTTCGAGCCGGTTATTTGGCCAATGTGGGCATGCAAATCAACTAGGCAGAAGTTTGCAATTGTTAAACCTACCTGTACTATTAATAAAAGGGCTATGATGGACCTTCCATGTTACTGACATGAAAACATAATCAGACACCTGCAACATGAAATAATCAAGAGAACCGTGTTGATCGTGAAATACAAATGCGTGTGTTTGGTTATAGATGCTATTATGGGCTTTTTGCCGCGGCAACAACTGCTACTTTTGGTGTCACTGGAACTGAAACCACAGCTACCATCATAGGTACACCAGTCGGAATTATTGTCCAGGTTATATCGATTGTAACCGTTGTCTCTAGTGGTGCTAGTTAATTAGTTTCGATAAGATTCCATCCACGAATACGTGTTTATTCAGAACTGATTACAGATGCACAAAGTGGTCTCAACACGATAATTAAACTGTATCTGGTAGCAATCAAGGATAAAATAATTAGCGCTTCTGAATTAGAGACTGCGTTGGTGGAAATTGGAAGACACGGACAACTCCGGGCACAAATAAGAATCCACTTAGCGTATTTAAAGACAACAAGAGTCGAAAGCAAAACCAGTTTGTCTTATGCAGTTTCTGCCGGGCACTGCTCTGCGTTACTGTATGATTATCTATTATGGATTATTAAAAGGCATGGGAGACCGAGGCCGTGACGTATATAGAACAAAAAAGGCACAATCCAATTATGACACTACTTGATTGAAAGAAGCTACTATCTTGGACAGATATATAAGTGACAAACCAAGATATGCCATAGGCGATGTCGATCAGTAATATATAACTTGACGGCAAATAATGTTGAGCAGAAGTTATAATAACTTAGTTGAATCTACGACACCAACTTTTCCTTACTTTTGCTATGGAAGATTGCACACTACTTAGAATATCAATACTAGAACTGAAATGAAAATCCGAACATTCAAACTAAAATACCATTTTACAAATATTCGAATAGAAAATTGGTGTTTGAATATTCCTTTGTTTTGGCGAGTTTAGTGAAATTTTGTTAAAGAAACAAAAGTCTCGAAATTTAAGTACATAATACTAAATTAATAAGAACATACCATCACTTACACGAGCTAGTAATCGAGATTACACCTTTTTTAACCCAGTTTTCCTATAACAAGATACTCAAGATCCATACATTAACATTCAATATTTCAATGACTTGGTAAAAAAGATGCTATGAATTTCATTCCGTTTGTAAACATCGATAGATATTCGAATATGAAAATTTGATATTCGTTCCTGCTTTGCACAAAAAGAGCAAAAATCACAAGAAATTTTTAAAGAGTCTCAAAGTACTTTGAGAGGAAATCGGCAATAAAATTTTTAAAGTCATTTAATCAATTTTTTGTATGACCGAAGTTATGCAATGTATCAAAACCATCTGCGACATTTTACACATTCTCCTTCTCCTATTGCGATATGTTCTTAATAAATCTGATATATTGTCTCGTGTGATCACGTAACCGTTCCGTACCACGGCCACAGCTAATACCCTTTCGTCTCAGACCTAGGGTATATACCAATAAACAAGAGTTATATTATTTTGGATAGTGATACAAATGGGCTGACATCGTGTCACAGAAGCAGGTCGCGGAACTTATTTTGTCAGAGTCATGCAGGAGTAAACAAAACTAAATCCTAATTAGGTAATATTTATTTAAATACAGATTTAATATTAGCAGAACTGGAAGGTGACTAAAGTTAGACTCTTGTAACAGTGAAAAGTTTTACATTCTTGATTATATTGAAGTTATTCATTCAAAACTGTTTAACCCACTGGAACAAAAATCGAAGAAGCAACAAAGCAAGAAAACAAAAATAAGACACAAACAGAAAGAAACTGACAATAAAATAAATAGAGGATCTCAAATGGGTAATGATTTAATATTAAATTTATGAAACGAGTTGAATAATGTCCAGCTTTTGCGAGCCTTGGCGAGCAAAAGCGGACATTATTCAACGAGTTTCATAAATTTAGTATTAAATCGTTACCCATTTGAGATTCTTTTTATCACATAGTTTTTATTTCAGTGGACATAATTTAGACAGAAAGAAGAATGAATAATTTCATTCATTCTGACAGACGGTGCACCTTTCATTTGTTGTGCATAAAATATAGACCCAAACAAAGCTGAACTGGTAAAAGTAGATTGTACTGTTTTACAAACTATAACTCAAAGAAA